>JAOUQU010071169.1:0-16512 GCA_028566735.1 Ammoglanis amapaensis
CTAACTGAAGTGTGCGCCTCGGCCATTTCACGTGGAGCATTGGTACAACAACATGCAAAGAACTTAAAAGGTACAATATATGCACAGAACAGTGTGGGAATGCTTATTAAGGGAATGGGAAAGTTTTATGTAGCACAAAAGTGTGTGTGTGTGTGTGTGTGTGTGTGTGTGTGTGTGTGTGTGTGTGTGTGTGTGTGTGTTTGGCCACAGATACTTATTTTTACACCACAAAAAGGTAGTTCTGCAGCCAAGATTTATTGATTACCGATTACGTCTGGTACAGACTAACAGAAGGGCAACTGCAGAAACTGGTGATAAGATGCATGTTTCACAAACACACACTGCCAGCAAACCCTTGTGAATTATAGGGCTGCGTAGGTGAATACCAGTGATAGTACTATACTTTTAGCTGCATTTACCTAGAGCACAGCATAATGGTCGAAGATCAACTAAACCTCAATCATAAGAGTATTGTGCCCATTGCTATTACATTGCTTAAATCATCAATCACCATATTAATTAATCTTTTTTGTCTGCACTTTCTATACCTGTCCATTAAGTCTAGTACAAAGTGTATGTAAAATGTTTTTTAACTTCTTATATGCAAAGAACAGAGACTTGGGAATTAAGCACCAAGTGGCACGTGCAATGAAGCAATAGTACAGAGAGGATCAATCAGGCCTTTATCTACACTACACAATTACCTGTTCATTAATCTTCCTAATACAATAAGCTTGCTTCATTTGCTCCTGAAAGCACATACTTAGCAATAATTAATGTGCACAATGTTAGAACCTTTTATGTTAAAGACTGCTGTAGTCTGCCAACTATTAAATCCTTTATATGCCCTTAACACGTTTTTTTTAAATGTAGATAGCCATGAGAGCCCCTGTCTAAATCATGATGCTTACATCTCTGGGTCTGTTTTATTTATACTCAAAGTCATATAACGAGTCAAAGTTTTGTGACCAATCAGCGTGCTTTATAGACAACAATTAGATCAGCCGAGAGTGACTCAAAAAGATCCTGGGAGGTTGTCACAATCCTGAATGCAGTGCAGAGATTGTGCGGTTGAGGGTCCAAAGAGAAGTCAAATCAGATGGATTTAGGTATGGCAGATTACAAGTTTGTAGATGTACTTTCATCTTTTGACCATGCTCTTTCAACCAGTGTCAAACCCTCACGTTTTGTTAAACCCTTACATTAAAGCAATTGCAACTAGCTGCAATATCATAGTATGAGACCTAAAATGACGTTCCTCTCCTAAAGGGAAAGAGGCCGCAGCTTGTGCATGTGCCACCTTATTAGTCAGAAGAAAAGTGAATACATCAGGAACATTAGGTTAAAAAATATCCAGTCCCACACTGTGATGTCACAGTATGAAGGACAGGAAAAAAAACTTAAGCTTGCAAACACATATAAGACATGACCAGCAGGGGTACCGCCATTGCAGAGAGCCAGAAACCAGATATGGATGATTTACTGCAGGAAACCTTTGAATACAAAATACGAACATAAAAAAGCATAAGACACTAATATAATGCAATAGCGCAGAGGAAATAGTGTACTCTTAATGAAAAATAAACAAAACGCTTAAAATGTGACAAAGCAGATACAACTACAGATAAAAAGCGTTTTGTGTAGTTTGCACGTACAAATGAGGAGTTTTGTTTTGTTCTCTAAAAACTTACCTACAGACACACAAACGAGATCTCATTATACCCAGCAGTAAAGCAGCGCTAGTAGAGAAGGCCGGAGAGATAGTGGCTAGGTGTTGGTTGAAAGGGGTAAATAAAGTATAGCTCTCATCTGAAACATTACTTTGATCTGTACATGAGACCAGTAGAGCTTTTGAAGCCTGGCGGTGCCTACGTATACCGGGTCAGACTACAAAGACTACTTTAGTTTAACGCCTTTAATGGATATGAAATAACATTACCAGTTTCACTTCAAACAAATAAGTCTAGAAACTTTCTTTTACCTCATTATAATCCATTAGAAATGATATCTGACTTTCCTAAGCATTTCCTATAAATAGAGAAATGTATGGCTAATTTGTATAATTTTGTTACGTCATATGATGTCAAATTAGAAAAAACATTAGTGCAGATGTTAAGTGTTTTTCTTTTTTAGCTAAATTATTTTCTCTAGTCCTGCTTTCTTCTTTTAGTATTCTACACTGGTATCCAAGGCAAATGGTAAATTACACTTCTTGGCAGCTCTGCTCAAACAGGGTGTGAATAACTAATGTGCTTCAAGAGACATTAGCTTTTGACAACAAACCAGAGAGGCAGTGACTGTTTTTTTTTGGTATTTTCATCATACTGTAAATCATTACATGCTAGAACTTCAGACATCTTTTTGTATGAGGTCTAAAATGCTCAATTTACATCAAATGTATTTCTGACACATTCAAACTCATAACATATAAAGGAGTGACCCGTACAATTACATACCTTTATCCAAAGTGATAAAGGTCTTGCTTAGCGTCTCAACAATGGCTACCTGGCAGCAGTCAAGCTTGAACCCAGTAGCCCTTTGATTACCGGCTCAGTACCTTAACTGCTAGGTTGCAACTGCCCATACAAATGATGCAGTTCAGGATTTTCAACTGCAATGTGCATAAATCGTATCTGTAGTGAATCATATTTTTGGCAAGTGTCTGTGGAATTCACTTTTCTGTAGTGGAATGATTGTGCCGTATTTGTAAGCGTGGCTGTAAATTGGCACAAGTTCATAAACACACTTCAGAATCCTGTGGAAAGTCTTCCCAGAAAGGTTCAGGCTTTTATAGCACTTCAATTACAATGAACATATAATAAAATACCGTTGTGCAAAGTATGTAAAAATAAATTTGAGTTGAAGCTCAGTCACAAGCGGTGTGATGAAGCAAAATTAACACATCTTTGTGTGTCCTTAAGTATCGTAAGGACACTTATGGATGTAATGGTTTTGTGACGCTTGTTGTGAATTCAAGCTTGCAAAATGAACACATAGTTCTTCTACATCCTGGTTGTGCACTTTTATTTATGTGTTAAAGCTCAGACTACATTTTAAAACAAAGATTCCCACTCTATCTTGATACTGCTTGATATATTTCTTTTGACCAGCCATTGAGTGTTTGTATTTCATCTTATAACAATAATATTACAACTTTAAAAATGGGTTTCCCTTCGCATTGCAGCCAAAGTGACACAAAATCACACAAACCTTATTCTACTTTTTTAATCTGAATGATACCTGCCAGGTTTATGTAGTCTGGACAATAATTTAATAGTTTAATGTGCATTTACAAAATATTGGCAGAAAAGAATATTTTGGCAGAAAAAAAAATATTTAGATTTTTTTCAACAACAGTTCTGCGGAAATCCCTAGATTACGTGACCACATGCTGCATGTAAACCAGAAAGATGTAGCAATTCCATTCATTTCTTCTTGTAAGAACAATAATTCTTCAGTAAACTAGCATGCGACTGACTCAGAGGAATCAACTGAATTGGTTTGTTTAATTGACTGACTCATATTAACTAATTATAATTATAATTTTTCATTTTATAACCCCCCTAACACATACCTGCACCTGTTTACCGAGTCATGTACAAAGAGCCACCAGGTGGTCTCCCAGTGTTGTGCTGTTGTGCTGTTCATCAATAAGGATTGATTTATATTTAGACTATATTGTATATGCTTATCCTGTGCAAAAGGCTTTCAACTTATTAAAGTTTGATCAATAATAATTTAATATAAAAAGATTTTCTATAGTATTTAAATCTGGAGAAAGTCCCTCCAGCTTATCTAAACTTAGGTTTTCTTGGAAGTGTGTTTGGGCTAACTTTCTTAAATGAAAGTCTCATTTTTACCATTAAAAGGAAAAAAGATACATCCTATAAATGCCTTTTTTTGTTAATCTGAGATACACCATATGGTCAAACTTAAAAAAATGCAGATGAATTGTCAGGCCTTGTCATTTGTGTATTAGAAAAAACCACTGATCCATTGCGCCAAAGGGTTCCAGTTCTGATTAATAGAACTCTTGGGTTCTACCAAAAGTGTAACACTTTATATTCAGTGCAGCACAGTGACTAAGTTAGTACTGTCACCTCACAGTAAGTAGGTTCGATCTGCAGGCAGGGAGGTCTGGGTCTGTTGTGAGTGTATTCTACCTGTATCTGTGTGGGTGTTCTCTGAGAGCTTCCATTTCATGCTACTAAAACAAGCAGCCCAATTCATTGGAAATTCTCAGTTGCCGTATTAGTGGAGGTATGTGTCTGCCCTGTGATGGACTGGTGCCCCATTCATGGTGTTACTGTGTGTCTATTAAAAACCTGGCATAGGCACCACCTACCCCCACCGGGAAAGTTGTTATGAAAATGAGTTCTATTTTATTCAAACCATCTTTACTTTAAGGATTTTGACTATGAAGTCTTCAAGTTTTTCAGTGATGTATGGGTGTGTGTTCCATTGCTGTAAATATAAATTTGTTAATATCATACTTCTGTGATAAATAGCATTATTTCTCAGAGTTCTCACTCACCGATCACTTCCTTTCAGTGTCCAATTAGCACATTGTCACTCAACAACAAAGTACGTCAGCTCTACTATGGAGTCGAGACACACCAAACAATGAGTTTATGCATAACGGTTTATCAGGTCTAACTGAATGCTTAGACAAAGCAACACATGCATTTTACTCATCATTATTTCGCACTTCTAGTAGAAAACTGTCTCTGTGAAAAAAAAGTACAAAGCTTTTTTTATAATAAGCAATTTACCACAGTAGTGGAACTAGACAGTCACAAAGTTATTTTAGCCAACAGTATTAAAACCATTTAGAAATTATGTGAACTGCTTGTAAGCCTACAATTTGTAGCGAACTGGTAAAAACTACATCCTTAAACTACATCCAAAACTACATCCACTATGTAAGATAATTTAAAACAATTATTGCATTACTAGTAGTATTGAAATTGTAGGGTTTTATTTTATATTCTGCATGACATTAGTAAGCATTACTTAATTGAAGTATGTATGTATAAAGTATGTGTGTAATTACTTTTCCATTCAGAAACATGTTATTAAGCCATACAGTCTGGACATGACTTACAGCTTAATACTCATCCAATAGGCAATACATCTCTAGGGAGGTGCCTTGTTGTTTATTTATTAACATGCAAAAAATATGTCTTGCGCAGCATTGGCTGCAATGATTATATATTTATTTCTGTAAGAGAAATTGTGTTGCACTGAAATTTGGGATTGTCATATCCAACACACATCCACTTGTTTTGATTGTGTTGCCTTTAAAGCCCCGTTTTTCCTTAATACACTGTCAGGTGGTCTATTGGTCTCCTGCATTCTGATCAGCACTCCATTGCTACTGCACGTTGTCTACATTGGCCACTACATTGGATAAGTTTCCCGTACTCAACTTTTTGATTTTTCTTGCATTTCTGTTTGTTTGTTCTAGATCGTTTTTGTTGTTGTGTGTGTTTTTTCGTTCCCCTTTCCACAGAGCTTTGCTTTGTATCCTGATCTTCCAGAATTACCAAAATCCATCTGCCTTCTCCTCAATCTAATATCAGCATACCAGTATTCTAACACTGCTTTCGTGTTCTGTGTCCATTACACTGTCCAGTGGCTTCCCACACCACTACAGCCCATTATTTTTCCTATCCATCACATATATCATTAACTGGATTTGGTTGTCTGTATTGGTGGTGATAGTTTGAATCATTTTGTAAAGCAATCTCAACAATTAAGGCATTTTTTCTCGAAAGCACACCAATGACATAGATGCAGTCTATGTAGTAGTCCCATGGATCTATAACTAACCATCCATCCATTATCATCCTTTCCATTAATCTGTTAATACAGGCATCTATTTGTAAGTCAAGACACAACGAGGCAGACATTACAGCTTTATCATCCATCCGCCCATGCATTCATCTGTCTGTCTGCTTACCTATATATTATGTTTATCTATCTGTCCATCTGCATGCATTTGCTTGTAATCTTTGTCCACATGTCTTGTTGTCTGTCTCTGTCTCTATCGAGCTACTTACTAACCTACCTACTCCTTATTACTCTGTTAGTGATTTATGGTGAATGGCAAATGGGGCATTTATATGCACATGGGAAATGTCGTCACACAAGCACACATTTCATTCACAAGTTCATCCCTCTTCATTTATACCGGAGCATAAATATCTTAGACACCAACCTGCCCAAATATCAACTTTAATGTCTCTGTGGATGCTGTAGATCATGGGGGAGTGCTTCTGGCAGACAGCATTTATTCATAATGCATGTGCTAGGTAGGTGATCGTATCTGTTTTGTTTGAGCTTTCAGTTTAACATTCACAATCTTAGAAAAATTTTAGTCTTTGTCAATTTAGTCAACAACAGACTGAGAATTCATCTATTTATTAATTTTTGGGAAGAAACTCAATAGAGGCGAAGGAATGTGAATGATCTAAGCCATGAATACTTTTTTTTTTTTACCCATTTTCAGTTGTATCCGACCCCTAGGCATCGCTTCTGCAGATTGCTACCCAAGTTTCTCTGGAGTGTTTTTATAGAGTCGGTTGCCAGGTCTTTCTCCAACTTATAGTGCTGTGGGGAGCTGTGTATCTATGGGACAATTTCACATTGGGACAATCAATCAGGTGCATGTTTTTTGGCTGTTGAAAGAAACGGGAGCGCATGTAGTGAACCCACATGAACCGATTCGAATCCAGGACTTCTTGCTTGAATACAGGACTTGAGGCGACTTTGCTAACCACCAAGTTACCGTGCCGCCCTCAATACTATCTTAACTGAAGAAAACCTTGTAGTAAAGGCTGCAAATGTTGGTTTCCTATTTTCTGTCAATATATAAGCCAGAACTAATATTAGTTGAAATAACAGTGGGATTTTCCAATAGCACACCAGCGCCAAGTGTCCAAACTTACTGGTTCACCAGTCATAATGATGCACAAACGCCATCCACCCCCCCCCACCCCCCAAAAAAATATATATGCCAAATAAATAATGAGGATAATGGAAGCAGCTGGAATGATTTACAGGAAGGTCTGGGGTTTCTCAAAGAAGAATCAACAACAAAAAACAGCCAGGTTCCTTTTAGAAATCTGACGCAACATTCTTATTTAATGATGCTGAACAAAATCCAGCTGATCTTACAGTCTCTGCTTTGAATCTTCATTATTTCCAAACAACTACACAGTAAAGCATAAAATGAAGAAAGTTTTTATTAGAGTTTCAGTTACTTCTATTAGTCTTTAATGAAAAAGTTTGGAGGACACTTTATTATACAGAGCATATGTGGTTATGGGCCATTTGAGATTTGACATCAAATTCCTTAAATGTTATATCAAGCTTTTATTAATAGCTTTATCTAGTTTATGTTCATTTCACTCCCATATATTGTTGAAAAGGTTATTATTTGACAAAAAGACACCATTGCAGATACAAGATGTCAAAGCAGGACTGCCTCCACAAATCTCTTTTGAGTTAGTTTACTCGATACTAACTCTTATTGGGTTTTTTATCCATTTATCCATAAGCCATAAAGTTACTTTGCCCTGACACCACTGTGAAGTCTTTTTGGGCAGTTCAACAAGCTTTGATCTACACCAATGTTAAGCCTTATCTTCATCATCCCTCCTTCCCCTCATACATTCACAATAATCATAAATCACATTGATATTACTCATATATTCAATCTGATATCTCAGCGGAAGTTTAGACAACTACTAAATACATATTTGACGCAATGACCAATTTGAGCAAAGCATTATTCACACCTATATCATCCTACAAATACCAAAAACATGGATCTGGATCTAGAACTTTCTGACAGATTAACAATGAGCAATGCAGGTAGCCAAACAAGTCTCACCCATCATAGTAGCCCTCTGGGCGCATCATTAAGGGAAAAAGCTTGCTGATATGCATGAGCCTGGAACCAAAGTGATTGTGATTATTTTTACATTGTTATTTTTTATTTATTCATTTTGTCACAGTCATATTAGAAAAATATGAACCTTTCCAAGAAAAGGTTTTCACATCTCCATCGAATTAATGCTTCTGAGGAAAAAAAAAAGTTGTGCTTCTGGATTTTTTTACCGAGTACTATATGTGTATATGTATCCTTGTCTAGTGTGTTTGTTTAGTGAAATGCTTGTGCCCGATTTTTTTTTTTTTGTAGCAAGATCCTAAGCTTGAAAATTGTATTTGTAAATGTGAAACTAGCTGATAAAACACTGACAGTCATGAACTGGCTTTCAGCAGCCAGTTTATTGAATCAGATTGGAATCACTTGAACAGAGAAATAAACAAAAGATTCCACCAGAACCCCTCAGTACAGTCTCCTCAAAACATCATTTTTTGAATGTTTAAGGTGATGTTTTGTGCACACTTTATTTGTTGAAGTAGTCGTAGTTAGTATCTATTCTGTGTAAGGTTCTAAATAACTCTTTGTCCACCTGGCATTGCCCTTCAAGAAGTGAAATTGCTTTCCTGACCTTAACAAAGAATATAGACCATTTTGGGGATGGCTGGGATTTTCAATATCTGCTTGGCCTTGGACAGACATGATTTGCTATAGATGGGCTGCAGGTCAAAGAGCATGATCTTGGTGATACACTCAGATGATCACACACCTCTCTGGAAAGCTGACCTGTCCTGTTTTGTGCTTTTGCCAAACCAGATTGTAATGATTACAGAGAGGATTCTTTCGACCTTGGATGCTATTTGAAATTAAATGTGGTGGTGATTTGGCAGGATGATGGCAGGTCTACAAAGGTATGGAGTTCAAGGTCCACTAGTCACCACAATAATAGACTTTTTTCACATTTTTAGCATTTTTAGGTCAATAATAAACTGAGGAGGAATTTTTCTTAACAACAATTAAAACACATTTGGTAACTATTTATAAATACATTTTGTATAGGTTGATGGTGTTTGTATTCACAAATGCGTTTATAGTTTAAAGGGGGTATATTATACCTCTTTTAAAAGGTCTATGGGCTTAACAAAACATGTCCGTCAGTCTCTTTACACAAAACCATTACTAGTTTAAACGAAAAACACTCCTTTGTAATTATGTTTTAATAAGGTTTAATAAAAATGAAAGATTTTTAGCATGATGTACTTTTAGAAAATATTGAGCTATAAATTGACTCGATTGATTGCATTCTGCATTTCAGAATGAATAAAAACCTGCACTAGCCGTTAGCTTGTGCTTAGCTCAACACAGCTAGTAACACAAATCTCTTACAATATTTACAGATCATCTGCCATGAACATTAGGTACAAGAGATATGGAACACCTTAAAAAATAAAACTGAGCCATGGAGTTCTATTATCTGTTGCTGGGAAGTGTTATTTTTTGCAGCCAACAACACAACTCTTTATGCAGGACTATGTCTGTTGATACAGATGTATCTACAGCACATTGGGTGATACTATAGTGGGTTTTGCTGCGTGATAGTTGGTACCAGAGAGGCTCTAATGCAAATCAGTCAGTTATTATGGCACCAAACTATTTTTAATAAATTGACAGAAAACAGACAATTTATTTAAACCTGGGGTGTTTGTAGAAGCAGTAAAGACCCAAATAAAAATACAAAAAACAAACATGGATGGAAGGATGGATATATAGATGTAAAACAATTTGGAGGGTGGCGCATAAAACAATTTAATTATTAATATGTCACATTACTCCCCGCTGGTTTTTTGTTTGGTGACTCCATGTCACTTATCAAAAGCGGCACAATTTTCTAGACTTATGCAGGTTAAACAAATATTAATATATATTAAATATTCTAATATATTAAATATTAAATAAAACTTTATTTGAATACTGTGGTTATTTTCCCATTTTCAATAAATTTTACTTGTTTGAACAAGCCACAATATTATTACCTGATGTATAAAGATAATATCCAGAGAACCAACATGTGCAGAACAGACCTGGATGAGCCGGGAGTGATTCAGTAAGGTTGTTGTAGGTTTTTACAGCCATGCTGACAGCAGTGCATCCCATGGCTGCTGGAAGGGGGTGGCTCCATATAGAAAATATGACAGTCAAGTCAGTCCATTAGAGCAGTTAGATCGGGACAGGGGCCCTGTTAATATTTGGAAGATTCCATTGTCTATTCCACCCATGTTGCATTGTCTTGTCTTGCCCAGCTACCCCAGGGAACACAATCAGAAAGAGTGCTGTCCACTACTTACCAGCTCATAAAATGTGACTTATTTTGTGACCTAATAAGTGGTTGCTATAATGTGTCTTGCCAATGTAGCACCTAATGCTCTTGGCTATCTTCAGATTATCCATTTTTCCTTTGGTGCTTTTTACTTATTTAAGGCATTATGTTCTAGACTCATTGAGTGCAACAGTGCTTTCTAACTGAGTGCTTATGTGATATATACGTGTTGCATGCTGCATCTCTAGATAAGACTGTCTGCATTTGAAGAAAGCGTCAAAACTGAGGAACTGCTTTCAATAACAGTAGAGATTTATGTGTTGTAAGGTATTGTAATATCCAGCAATTTACATGCTTTTCAAACTTTCTTCTTGTGTGTGTAATGCAGAAACATGTACAGGTTCAGGGTTTATAGCTTTTATATATACTTTCATTTCTACAAATTGCTAAAGTTTCAAATGTTGTCCAAACAGAAAATTATATTAGTATTGAAAAGTACTATTTTCTGTTGTCTCCATTAAATGTATTTACTTTTGTGTGGGAGGCACAGTGGTTAAGTTAACAGCACTGTTGCCACACATCAAGATGGTCCTAGGTTTGATTGATAAGGAAAGTCCGGGTTCTTCGCTTCTTTTATCTTTATGCGTTTTCAGAAGCGCCAATATTTTCTCGCAGTCTAAAAACATGCATCCGGAGTAATTGGAGACAGTGAATTGTGATACCAATGTATCCTTGATGCATATGTGTGTAGCAACCAAAAGGCAGGAATATAGACTTGAGTATTGTAAGGATATATGCATTGTAGAAAGTGTTTCTCTACAAAATTATTTAAGAACATAACTAAGTGATATTTATGGTATTTTCATTGACTCATCTGAGTGCCATACACATTTTCACAAGATTGTACTTTTCATTCCTAATACAATATTCTGTTTGGGCAACATTTGAAACTTATGCAATTTGTTGGCAATATTGGTGACATTACGTTCAATTCGTAATAGATGAAGGAAGCAACTGAGTGGAATGGAACTAGATGTTTCTGTCTCAGTGAAGGCCCATTAATACTCAATGTAAAATAGAATAACAGATATGGGTGGAGTGTTTTGCTAGTCTACTGGAAAATAATGGGGGTGGTATTGAGTTTACATAAAAAAATACTCAACTAAGTCATTTGCTGAGTTGGTTTGGAGTTATGCACATATATATGATGTATCCAGACCAGGGTATAGGGAGGTATGAAGGATATTCACAGATAGCCCAGTAAGACAGACATGCAAAAAGAGTGTATAAATAGACCTTATGTCCTCCTACCAAATGCATGCTGTGTTCATAATTTTGGACAACGCCAGGATAAGCAAATAGTAATGAATAAAAATTATAATTTTCAGTATTTAATTTAGGAAACGACTCTCAGGATTTATATATACTGTACATATATAGAACTAATGTTCAAAATATTCAGAGAATATGAAAACATTTCAAGCATTTTAGACCCAGGCTCATCTCAAATCCCAAGGACAGTTGAAATGTGTGTGGCGGTCAGATGAGTCAATGAAAATTAAACATCATAAACATCACTTAGTTGTGTTCTTGAATTATTTTGTAGTAATATTTTCCACAATGCATACATCCTCACAGGGGATTTAATGTTTATCATAGACAACACTGTCATTACTAATAGTATTACATTGATAGCATTCATTGAAGCAATATGAATACCCAATTTAAAATCCCTTAGTTTCAATTGATTTTCAATGAGGAACAAGTGATATTAATTAAGCTGCACAGGCGCTAAGTGCTCATCAGAGAATCCATGCCTGACTTGTTCCATATCCAGAAGCAATCTGAGCACCCGCATTGTATGAGAAGGTAATGTATGTGTCAGCAAAAGCCCCAGCAATCGATTCCACATCAGTGGATTTTCTTTCATGTTTTCCACCACTAAATTACCTTGGCCATCTCTCAAACCCAGTCTGGTTAGCTGCACCTTGTTTGGTCACCTTCATTTTGCCATGGGTGCACTCTAAATGTATATGGCCACCTGTCACAATTTGAAGGTGATTTTGCTATAATCATTATTATTATAAATTCCATTGCAAAATATTCAAATAGGCAGCATATTTATCATAAATATGCAACATTTAAGAATTTCTCAGTAAATGATATATTTCATGTTTTATTTTATATTTGTATAGATTTAACACTTGAAGTTGGAATATATATTATACATATTATCATGTACATTCTGCATAAACTGGCCTTACACATCGAAATTCCCATATTCGGTGTTCAGACTTTAATATGATTTCAATGAGAAAAAATGAATGAGGTTTTCACAAAAATGACTAAATAAATATGTTCAGGACCCTATATGTATATGTGTTAATTTTTTTTTGAACATCACTGATACATCACTGGGCTGCTCATAGCTTAGAGGTTAATATATAGGGCTAGAAATCTGAAGGACGCTGTTTTAAACCTCACCAATACTAGGCTGCAGTGGTTGGACCCTTGAGTAAAGCCAATAATCCTCTATTATGCAGACTGTAAACTTTTCAGTATACTTATACTAGATAAGCTGAATTTAAAATCATAATAAGAACCGTTATAATCAAAATACTTTGACCACTACATGAACCTGCTGGTGCGTAGAGATTGAATGAACTAGAAATGTAAGAAAATGTGATGCCAGTGAATAATGGTTTTTTATAATAATAATTGTTTATAGTGTCATTTCTTTTATTTCATTTTAATAGTCTATTTATAGCTTCTTGTATACTGTGTATAACCATGTTTGACAAATTATTTGAATTTTTCACTAAATTTTAAGTGGTAAACAGGAGAAACTGATACGCAAAAAATGTTTCACAGTGTTGAAAAGCATTGCATTTCTGCACTTGCCTGGTCATTGAACAAAATGTAAATTTGTAAAGCTGGTACTTTTAATTAAATTGTGCATTTGTGCATAATTCCCCATTGCACAAACCTGCATTAATTTGCATGCGTGAATAACCTTGCTTGACTATTTAATAGTTAGTCTTAACAACTGTAGAAATACAGACAACATTAAAGGTGAGAGTTATGACTCTGCCAACCGTACTATCTAGGCTTGATTTCATTCTCTCTCTTTCTCCGCTTGGTAGCGTGTGTTAAATATTAATCGATGCTCGCATGCGAGGTTGTTTGGATATTGGCAGCTGCAGCATTGTGTTGTAAGTTGAATCTCATCACTCTTTCACTCTCTTTCATGTTTATCTTCATTTCTCAGAGGACAAGGCACAAAGCGAGACAGTACAACCCTGAACACTTTACGCAATTGTAATTACTTACTTTTCCAGAATTGCTTTTGAGTAGAAACATGGCATAGGCATGTCTTTATTTAGGAATGTATTTTACCACATAAAAGATAAATATTTGGGGGATATTTTGGACCATCACATGTTTATCAAATATGGCAGCTTAAATGCCGGTATCTGACAGGTTTAGATTTATAGGCCTCACAGATCTCAACTTTTTGGATCAGTAAGAAAGACTCAGGAGACAAGCATTCAATACTAGACATTGACAAATAGTGTTTTCATGCTTTTTTTATATATATAGAAAACAACAAATAGCCACATTTTCTTAAGGTTTTATGTCTCCTTCTCCCTTCCTATTGCCACCTTAACTTTAATTCATCATTAGTGAGTTTCTTTTCCATTGCTTGTTACTTATAGGCTCTCCCAATTTACAAAACTGGCATGACACCATGCCCTCCTGCCACAAACTCCCATTGCCTGTCCTAGACCAGGGAGCTATGCCTGATAAGCTGACTCCACCCTCTGCCAGCCATCACCATCTGTGCCCACGGCTTGTGGAACACCTTGAACTTAAAAGGCTGTAACACCAGATACCAATGAGTGATCCGCACATTGGCATCCTACATGTGGTGGAGCTATTGAAGCATGATCCAAACAGAGGGTGAATGCCCGCCTCAGCAGACAGTACAGGAGGGTTAGAATGGATGATTTACAGCACTGGGCACTCCTTCCTTTCCACCATCTGGGACAACATGGCTTCCAATCCTGCTCTTGTGTGTTGGCCTGCAGAAAAAAAGGAAGTAAACTGGACCAGATCGTGTGTCCTTTTGTTAGTAAGATCAGTCAGGGGCATCCAAATAAGCCATGACGTATGTAGCGTGAGTGCAGAGGATTTTGTTCATGAAGCGTTGAAACGTTGTGGGAGCACCAAACCTGAATGGAAAAGTGACACAATGATGTAATCTGAACAATATGAAGACAGCCAGAGGAATCAGGGGGTCTGCCAGTATCACCTTGTTAAATCCAGTGTCAAATAAAAGTAACCCACACCTAACCAATCCAGCAGTTTGTTGATGCGAAGCATAAGATTTGTGTCAAATTTTGACACCGCATTGACTATATATTGTCCCCAGAGAAATGTACTGACCAGTCAGTCTTGGATACCAAAACAATCTCTACTCACTGTGTGACTTCTTGACACCCCCATGCAGAGTATAGCTTGGAAATATTTTTATATCACTGGCTTTTTGTGCTCTGGAAATCAATCCATCAGACTTCGGGCCACCAGTCCTGAGGGTGTTTCAGTGTGGTATTGTATAAAGTCAATGCGAAAGGGCGATGAGGTCAAAACGCAGCCAAAAATTTGTCTTGCACTTAAGACACCTGTTTTTTTCTGGGATAGGGAGAGATGGTCTAGTACCAACTTACCCATTTCTGAAACCACAATCACCAGAGCTACCTGTACTGGTATTGAAAAGTTGAGGTAGAAAATGTCACCTCTGTCTGATCACTTAACCTCAAAGTCAACATCCCCAACCTGCCATATGTCCTCAAAGGGTCCTTGCCACGTAGCTAGTAATTTGGAGGCTGGTAATTTGATGTGGGGAGTAATACCAGTACTTTATTTCCCAGTACAAACTCCCATAACCAAGTACCCCTCATTTATGTAGAGGTCTGTGTCCGTACTATAAATGAAATATGGGGAAAACCCCATGAAGGTTTCTGTGACCTGTTGCACTGCAAATAATAGTGGTTCACTTGCAAATCATGTTTATAAGGTTAATTGGTTATAACGTTCCACCAGCCCATCCATTACCCTAAATAATTAGTACAACCTGCATAGTAAATGTATTTCCTTTGGAATCCCAAATATGGATATTATATAGAAAAGTGTGTCTGCCACACCGCGTGCTGAGAGGCACTGCAATTTGGTATTATGTCGCATAAGCCACTATAACACAAAGTGATTGCCTTGTGCACTTTGGCTCTTTGATTAAAATTGGGGGTCGCAAAGCATGCCAATGAGTAACATGAACTTTCAGACTGTGTTAGACATTGTGTTGCACTTTACACAGTAGTAGATATTGTATTATACCACGTACAAATATGGCTATGAGGGCACTAAGGTCCAGAACATCTTATGTTCACAGCTTCAGAAAATTACGTTAAACTTGTTTCCTACACAAACAGATTCGTTTGAGACTGACAATATTAATTACAGCACTTATGATTTGGACTTTTGACACATTTATGTCATACTGCATTTCTAAGATTGTGTGGTATTGTTTATATATGTAGTTGACTCTTCTCAAAAAACTGTAAACGTGAATTCGGTTTTCAGATTTAGTGGTTTTGCCAGCTTTTCCTTAATAATGAAAATAAAAAACAACAAACTGATTTTTTAAGCATTTAAATAAAGCAGTTTACTGCTTAAATAACATATGACGTATATGATGAAAGTGAGTTTAATCCACCCTTGCTCACGGACTCTTTCCATGCACAAAACCAGCGCTGTGGTTGATGAATTAAGAAGTACTGGAAATAAGTATAGTTACAAACACATTATAACATCAACTTTTTCTGAAACAGCATTTTAGAAAGGTTTGAGTTAGGTCTGTGGGAATGTGTGTCTATTCAGCTGAAAGATATCGTCAAGTAACCAAGGTAGAAATTGGCCTGCTTGTTTGTAATTAATGTATGCTAATTTTGGCAGTACTGTATAAGAACAGATATGATAGGTTTGGAAGATCAAAACGTCTTGCTTTGTAGTAGCATAATATTAGACTGGATTTTATTTCAATAATTTTATTATTCAAAATCACTTCAGCTTGAATAGTGAAACATTAAATGCAGGGCAGGAACAGCGTGTCTCGTTCCTCCATGATTGTGGAGTCCTTCGAGTCTTTCTGAAGCCATATAGCATAACATTATTTATTATTATTTTACTGACTCTCTTTCTATTGTCTTTACTTTCTTGCTAAATTCATTTTTTTAATATTCTAACT
>JAOUQU010071276.1:0-16505 GCA_028566735.1 Ammoglanis amapaensis
CTTCTTGTGGTGTTTAATGGCGGTTGGCAATAATCTGAGGGTGTGCATTACCGCCACTTACTGGTATGGAGTGTCACATCTTCCTTTGTGACGCCATTCAAATTAAAAGTCCCAGAAGTCCTTTGACGAAACGCAGCGTGTTTCTTTCCTGCGTTTCCTTTTTCGGTCGACCAACGAATTATCGATTAATTGCGGTCAGCCCTATTCATTTGGCATAGTTGTTTTGTTACATCGCCCCCTCATGTTTATCCAAGCTTGGGAATGAGACCATCATGCACTGGTTAGGGTGCCGGCAAGTTTCAAATTATGTAGATCAGTTTCTCAGCGCTGGTATGCTAGCAGAATATCCCACTGCTAATTATCAGGTTCTTATTGTCATTGGCTTGTCATAGTGGAACTGACATGACTGGATGTTGTTAGATGTGCGATGGTGGGTGACAAACCGGTTTCATTTCCCAATCAGCTAATTGTCAGGTAATCAGGTAATTATCCTACATTTGCACATGTCTGTCAGCTGTCTTGCAGTACGATTAATCTGGTATACAGAATGCATGTTCTTTCTTATGGAGTTATATGGAGTGCAAATAAAATCATTATTTATTATCTACCAGACTTTTATCTAAAAGAACTTTATATAGTTATACATTATATATTCAGCAATAATTGGCCTTGCTCAAGGGCGCAACAGCAGTTACTTAGCAGTGGTAAGGATTGAACCGGAGTCCTTCAGATTACTAGTCTTGTACTCTGACCACTAGACTATGGATTACCCAAGATTGCCTTAATATATAGCCGTGTTTTGTCTACACTCGTTTCAAATCATTTTTATTCTGTATTGAACAGTGTAATTCATTTAATGTTAGAATAGCAAGTATTTTGTTTGTTACTAATATATATTTTTTAATGGTACATTCATAATTTTATTAATTTAGTCCTGGTCAGCGCTGCCTTGGCTTTTGTTTTATGGGAAACTCCCACGAGAATCCCGGATTTCACAGTATTTCACAAAATAAAGAAATGTGTTAGGAGGAGTGTCTGCTTAAAAATAATAGACGAACCCAAGAATGTGTTTTTCTTTTTCATTTCCGTTACTAAACTCACTGAAATGTGCGAGGGAGGCGGATAAAACTGGGAAATCTGAAACAATGGAACATCAGATTGTCTTATCTTAAATTAGAGCAAGATCAAAAAGATAAACGTCGTCTAGAGTAGCGAAGTGCTGACTCTCTGCTAAATGAAAGCGACGTTGAAGACTCGGCGCCATCATTCGGGCTTGGGAGCTTTGAATATGTCACACACAGCTGATTTTTGCTAATTACTCGGTGAGTTATGCGAGTCCACCAATGAGCATAGGAAAAATCTACCGTACCCAAATATCTTGCAATGGTGGGCTGTGGTGGCTTAGTGGTTAAGGTACTGGCAATCAGTAGCTCGTCAGTTCAAGCACCTATTCTACCAAATTGCCTTCGTTGAGCTCATGATCAGAGCCCTTAATCCTCAGCGGCTTAAATATTGTGTACACTTTGTTTGTAATTGTTAGTTGTGTTGAATAAAGACATATTTTAAGTGCTGTAAATGCTCCAGCATTTTGGACATTCTGATTAAACGCTTGCTTAATTGCTGTGTTTTTGTTAGACCACCTGATGGTACAAATTAACCAGCCCACTTCAGACTCTTAAATTGTTTATTTGCTAAACAAACCATAAATTAGAATTTCACCACAGATTGATAGTGGTGTACAATACTGGAAAAGATATATATTATATATATAAAAATATTTAAAATGCCTCAATTTGATATATCCGATATACTTGGGTGACCAGCCTCCTACAAATCGCGTACTGCACAGACAAGGGTTCATATCATTTTCTGTGACATGATTTATGCATCTATAGATTAAGGAGGCCCTTAAATATAACAGTAGAATTGATTTGTGTGCTTGACGTTGAGTATGTGCTGGTATGTGATTGTTTGATCAATAATCTTTCTCTGGCAACTACTGGCTACTAAGACATACTGTATACAGTTTATCCAGTTCTATACACATCACCTTCATATGTTTTAGGCAGGGGGGGGGTGAATATTTTTGGTTGCAGCTGTAGATAATCTCTACAAAACTCTTCATCGTTACTGAACACGTCTTATCGCTGTATTATCTGCTAGACTTCCTGCCTCTATAGGACTATCAGTGAGTCTGTCCTGACCCTCAGGATTATACTGTGAGATTAATGTATCAGAAGAATAAACTCTAATGTGGACTATAAACCATCTAGTGATGTCATTTCAGTTTATACTTGCGTTGTGTGAAGAATTTATAAACTCCTTGTTATTTATTAATCATTTATAACTCTGTGTTTGCTTTTCTTTTTTAGCCGTCTCCTCAGTATTGTCTCCGCACTTTTCCCCAAGGGCTCTCGCAGTGTGGTACCCAGAGACACCCCACTCAACATCTTTGTAAAGATCATTCAGTTCATCGCTCAGGTAAATCGTCATAATCCATCTACTAGAGAAAATAAATAACATTGTTTTTACATCACTTTATGTTTACACTGTTCAGACTCGTGCCGCCAGTGTGCAGTGGAAAATCCCTCTGCTCCACCTGGACGATTCCTTTGGTACAGCGCCCAGATGGAGCAAAGAGATCTTCCAAATGCCCAAATTTCACATACTAGTGCATATTGTAGTGCCGATTCCCAAACTTGGATAATTAGGATGCTGTGTCAGGATAGGCGAGAAAAAACATGCTAAATCGATCATGCATATCATGATCTATGGCCACTTTTAACAGGATCATTAGACAGCACTTTTCTCTTACTAATTCTGTGGTAAAGCTCTAAAAGGAATTTCCGGGACTAGTATATAAAGAATTCAACCAAACTGAATGTTAAATACCTTTAAAAAGTATTTTATTAAACTTTATTGTGCTTTTTGTTACAACCATGCTTGCTTTAAAGAATCTGTTGAATTCCACTTGATCCAAACTCAACTCATTGTTGTGAACATTGCTATTGACGTTTCCATTTTGATACACAAGTGTAATTTAATATATCATTAAGAAGTGATATTATTTATAGTTTGATAAAAAAGATAAATGGCCTAACTCATTTCTTTTGGTTTGCATGCTTTAATTTTGAGATTGGACTTTGTCTAATCTACAGTAGGCATCCTGCTTATTCTTTTTCTCATTCATGCTATATTCAAATATTTGCTCTCCTTAAGGCGGAGATTGACACAATGCTTCTGGAACCTCCACATAACCCCTTCTGCTATCATAAAAGATGTGATTTGTGTTTTCATGTGTGTGCTATGTGTTTTATTAGACACTAATTGTTTCTTTGTGTCATTCAGGAAAGGCTTGATTTTGCCATGAAAGAAATTATCTACGATCTACTCTGTGTGGGCAAATCTCACAAGACTTTCACCATTAACCCAGAAGTATAACTATTTACACACACACGCACGCACAGCACACACACTCCAGTTCACATTCTAATATTTCTCAATTAATCTCTGTCTCTCTTTTTCTCTTCCTTTGTCTTTTAGAGAATGAATATTGGCTTGCGAGCGTTTCTGGTAATAGCCGATAGTCTCCAACAGAAAGATGGTGAGCCTCCCATGCCCACTACTGGTGTCATCTTGCCTTCTGGTAACACTTTACGGGTCAAGAAGATCTTCCTAAACACCACACTCACTGATGAAGAGGCCAAAGTCATTGGTAAGGGCACATAACACAGCGTTACTTGAGCACTGGAGCGTTATTTTAGCAGTTATGGTGCTGGATTAGTAATTGTAAGGCTGTTCGTTTAAGCCCCAGTATTGCCAGGTTAACTATGATGGGCCTCTGATCAAGGCCCTTAATGATCAATTGCTTGAAATTTTATTTAGTGATAATTGCAAGTTGCTTTAGATAAAAGTGTGTGTTAAATCGGACCTTTTTTGCACTTGTACTTGAATAATAATTGACTAAACTTAACTAAACTTAAAACTAAAGAGAATTCACCCTCATGGTCTGTATTTCTGCCAGTGAAGTCTTTGTTTAGACCCATTGTTTTACATGCTGTATTTGTTGGCAACAGCAAATGGGTTTATTTATATCTCATTGTTTTAACAACGTCATAGAATGTCCTGAATGTTCTTATTTTGATAGAAATTCGAATTAGAAGACAATAAGGGTCTCTGTGTTCTGTTCGTACATAATGTCTCTGTATGTGTCTGTGTGTGTATGTAGGAATGTCTCTGTACTACCCTCAGGTGAGAAAGGCTCTGGATAACATCCTCAGGCACTTGGACAAAGATGTTGGACGTTCCATGACCATGACAAATGTTCAAATGTCCAACAAAGAGCCAGAGGACATGATCACGTAAGCGTACTCACACTAGGAGCTAGGGCAGCTAGGGCACTAACTAAGGTTATATAAGCACTACTCCTGATAACTGCACTTGTACACTTTTTGCTGTTGTGTCACACTGAATGATTGGATTGTTTTCACCACTAATGAATAAATTTAGCTCCTTATTAGGCAACATTTGGAGGTGTCTAATCATTTAGACTTCCACTAAAGAGCTCACTGGTTTTCAATCAGACCCAATCTTTGTCTAAACAGTGAAAACATTACATCCAGTACCAAGGTGTGCCTTTGGACTTAAAAAGGTCTATTATTTAGGGCGACCTTTAGTACATTTGGTATGTTGTTGGGTGTAAACTCTAAGATTATTGTTTTAAGTGTATTGATTCATGCCTAAAGTTTGGCAGTAAGAAATCTGTGCAGGCCACACTGATACACAACCTAACAAAGCCGGTATAGCTGATGCCATTCTGATTTCTAAGGATGTTCCTTTATATGCACTTTTACAATGAAGAGTGTAAGCGAGTTAGTGTTCTGCTATCTTGATATCTAATGTCAGGGCAAAATATTTCATGACAGATTGTAGTTTGTACTTTAATTGTGTTTACAATTCAATTGTGTTTACAATTACCCTTGTGTTTACATTGTTTACAATTATTAGGTTCATTTATACTCTATTTTTCTAGCTTGCTAACCGTAATTCTAAGTTTTAAGTGTTAGGATGGAGTAGTTACAAAACATTTCACTGCCAGTTGTACTGTGTATAACTATGTATGTGACAAATAAACTTTGATTTGATTTGAAATCATCCCAGTGACTAAGTGTTGGTGAAAATCTACAAAATAGCTGTCAATCAAAACAGGATTCATCCTTTTGACTGTCCTCCAATCATCTTGCAGAAGTTCCGCTTCCAATCTGAAGCTTCTTTCACCCCTAGATATGCTCAGTGTCTGAGGGTGTGAAGGTGGGGGAGTTACAAAACCATACATTTATCCAATGATCGTCAAGTTTAGAAGCAATGAGAAAAAACAATCCATGCTGTCTCACTGAAGTGAATAGAAGCTCAGATCCTACTGGAACATGCATCAACGCATGTATGAGAAGTTAACAAAATGGAGTTGATTTGTGAGAAGTAGCTGATTCTGAACATATCGAATGCATTTGTAGTTCATACTTGATGATTTTAAAGAAACCAAGCTTCTATGTTGCAGTCATAGAGAAATCGCCACTGACATACACGAATACACTAACATATCTAAGTTATTATCAACCCTAAATGATAAGAATTTATTTTGCATCCTCAAACTGTTGATGAAAAGTTACTTATACTTTTATATAAAGCAGTATCTTGTAACACAATTTCCGTTAAAATCCTCTAAAAATCAATTGCAATAATCAAAAAACTTTTAAATATATCATTAAATGCTTCACATCCTTCAATGGGATTTCAAATACATCATATTGAAAGATGGCCACTCGGCTGGGCTGGCTGGCTGTATGACTGGCTAAATAGAAAAGT
The DNA here is from genome assembly GCA_028566735.1 of Ammoglanis amapaensis. Taxonomy (NCBI): domain Eukaryota; kingdom Metazoa; phylum Chordata; class Actinopteri; order Siluriformes; family Trichomycteridae; genus Ammoglanis; species Ammoglanis amapaensis. The sequence continues at coordinate 5,866 of JAOUQU010071276.1, forward strand.
AAACAGTTTTGAGAAAATAATAATAATAATATTAAATGACATACAAATGTGTATATGTGGAATACCTAAGATCAGTCTGAAAGCTTCCCATGCAATTGAATTTCGTGAGATGTTCCTCATTTTTACACTTGTAATAAGGTTGTAAAAATCAGCACACACCACAAAAAATAGGGGCACAGCAAGCACAAAAACCATTTTGCTGCTTCTCATGTGAGTTATGTAAATGATTAAAAAGCATAAGTGCATAATCGATTGTATTTTTGACCATTTTAAGTGTTTTTATATTATTTTTGTGTTGTTTTCAGTGTGAAACTGCAAAAGAACAGATTTTTACTTTATTCCGAACATTCAGAGCAGTTCTAAGGACAGACAATGGAATGTAATAATAGGTTTCCCAATACATCTTCATGAAAAAGAATCCCTTCAAACGCAACACCACTTTCAAACCCAAATGACATTGAGTTTTAAGATTCAACTGGATTTTATTTAACACATCTGTAAGTCATTACAATAGCTGTCAAGAGAAATATCCCAAAATGATTCCCCATAAAGCAAAAAATAATTTCATAATTTAATCATAATTAATACGAATTCCTACCATGCACTTGGGTTTTATGCATGTAATCATCATGTTCGTAAATGGAAGTTAATATTTAATTAGTAGGCACTGCATACACATGACTGATTAAAAAACAACAATGCATCATCAGAAATTCCAAAATCTGCTTCTAACTTCTAACTAACATGTGTTCACTGTATGAAATTTTTAAGACAATATTTAATTATGCCACTCAATTATGTAGGTAAAAAAGAGAAAGAAAATCTGAATGGTTGGAGGCAAGATTAATCTAGTAGTCATCACTGCTAGAAATCCCAGCGGTGGAATCAACCTGGTTGTGCATCTAGTCATTACTGAGTGTCAGTGAAGATCCTAAACTAACAATCCATCCTTAAATTCTATCCATCCATAAACTCTACTCATCTATCCCCTAGTTATAAAGTACTGCTTTATTCTAATGATCCTACATTTAACTGAAAACTAATTAACATTAGTATTTCATTAATCCATCCATTCATCTATCAATAATGCACCATGACTAAAAATCTAATTCCAACTCAGGTTCATTTGAATAAATACTGTGCAAATATTACAAATGATACATTTAATTTCTTTGTTTTCTTTGAAATAAATGAAACTGTGGGTGTCTTACTTTGGATGAGTGAACTGGTCTTGCAGAGTGACTTTCTCCACCAGATCGCTCCCTATGCTGCGCACCAAATCATAGAAGTCATTCTCTGTGTAGCCTTCTGCAGGCAGCCAGAAGGAGATGTCATTGAAGAGTGGTGGATATTTACTGAAGGTCTAAAACACACAGACATGACATCAAGACAACTGATGGCTAGTTGGCTAGAACATAAGAATCAATTGTGCATCTCTACATACACCAATAGACACATACTCTAAATCATGCAATTATTCTCTCATAATCTCCTGCAATAAATGCCATGAAAAAAGACATGACGAATTATCACAAGAAGCGGTAAAGAGAATACAAATTCTTTCATCCTGTCTGGTGTACATTTATTGGCCATCTTCTATACTACACCTTCCATAAAGATGCACTTAGTGAGTAGAAGATTTTGAATGCAACCCATCAGTTGCATTTTGTCAACCTTTAGATCTATTCATTTATTTACAAGAAGCATTAAAACCCTACTGACCACATATTTCTTGGGCGATATGAGTACTCTCAGATCAGTAATGATACGACTATGATGAATACACGGTCGTGGGAGCTGCTCTAGCAAATAAAAGCATAAAAATGTAATGTGTGTACAAAAACTGGTGAATATGTTGACAGGATAAAAAACTAAATCGATCAAATGCTAGCTCGTGTTCCATTTGAGATACTTTCCCATTAAAGTGAGCTCTAAGTAAGTGCTCAGTGCATACTACGTAGTACACTACAATCCGGACATCCCACCTTAACAAAAACATGTCTGCTGCAGGCCAAAATAGTTTAGAATCTTGCCGAGTACCCCCTGGGCACAAACCTGGTAAATATTTTGACTGACTAATGAGCCGTTTACTTGTTTGGTTTATTAGGATTTAAATGTTGTGGTTAAAACTCTATGTTACACTCATAAAGAACAGTATTTATTTTTTATTTATCAATAAGTACAAGTTTATATCAAACACAGTCATGGCCAATTTTGTAAGTCCACCTTAACTGATGCATATTTTTGGACTATGCATGGAAACCAGAGATCCCAGAGTAAACCCAGCCAGACATCACAAAAACATGCTTCTAATGAGGTGACAGTGCTACCCACCTAGTCACCAATAATAGTCACATATAATGATTTTTAAAAATTCTTATGGATTTTACATTTATTTACAAGTGCAGACTTAACAGTGAATTTAAGGCAGTCTTGGCCTGATGGTTTCAGAACTGGTGTTTGATTGGAAAGTCGTTGGTTCGACTCAACGAGTCAATAAGTCACGACTGATGTGCCCTTGAGAAAGACAACCAAGCACTAACTGCTTCCAGGGTGCCGTGGCTAAGGCTGCACACTAGAGCTCCTGTGTGCTCCCTGCTGCCCCTAGAGTCTTTTCAGCACAGTGTAGAAAATAGTATTCTAAATTTTAAAATTTTAAATATTTAAGTGTTCTTGGTCAGTTGTGCCACCTAATTCCATTGGTTAGAAAGGCATGACACTTTCTGTGTTTGCAAGTAAACAAAAACAGATATAACTGCTGTCTAAAATTGACAATTTTATTATTTAAGTCTAAAAAACTGAATAAAAGTGTAAAAAAACAACAACAGATGAATAACAGTTAGAAATTATATATGAACCACAAAAACACAGTGCTTTTAATTAATATTTGTTACAGACCTTGATTTGTAAACAAGAGTAATAATGCTATAAGTACAATAATGTCATAATATGAAGAAGCTAATCCAGGGTAGGATGTAGCAAGCATTTATTAAATATTTTACTACAACTCCTATGTGGTGTCTATGAAATATTAAAGCATGTACGAATAAAGTATTTTAATTTGGAAGGATGGAGCATGGCGATCTCTATGATCTACCTCTCACTATGTGTTCCGAACTCTCAATAAAGAATTAATGATGTTTAAATATAATAACTGTGAAGACCCTGAAAGGCACATGGCTTCATTCATACAATAAAGCAATGTGATTTATCAATTTATGTAGAGAACATCATTGTTCTTATACTAGAATTAGAACCCGGAAGGGATCAAGTCCAACTTGCTCTAGAAATTAATAGCATATTGTTGGCTGTTGCATGATTATTATTATTATTGGATATCATGCCGTCGAATAAGTCAGTTTTATGTAGGATATTTCGTAAATAGTGAATGAATTACTTTGTTTTGTTAGACAGCAAGTTAAGAAGAGATTGGATAAAGTAATTCAGTTTTGACCAAAGTGCATTCCCGCTTAGTGAGGCTTGGTTTTCGACTCAAAGTGTCGATTTCTGAGCAAGCAACGTTTCTTTTCCTCCGAATCACTTTCCTGCTGTCATTTGTCCAAGTTAAACTATTGAGATCAGTTTTCAGAATGATATTGAAGTAAGCCTGGTAAGTGTGACCTTATTTAAAAATTAAGAAAACAAAGAGAAAGAGCAAGCAAATGATGCACCATGTGCTTACTCGGGTGGAAAAAAGTAATATGGCCATGTCTCATAGAAAGAGCAATCATTCTTTATAATTTTAAATAAATTGGAATTATTTATTTTTTGCTGAGTGTGTATTGAACATGAACAACTTCTAGGCAGCAAGTTGCTGAAGTTTGCAGTTCGCTAAATGCTATTGTACTTTCTGAGTTGACTGAAATTTGTATTGGTAAAAATGTAGTGATGATAGTGGCCCAAATCTGACATGGATCAATGTGGTGTAATACAGTGTTAAACTATTTACATCAGATTAGAACTTAATAACTCATGTGTCTAGTTTTTAGAGAAAATAAAAGCAGAACTGAGATATGCAGTGGCTCTTAAATCATTCTGCTAAACATGAAGGTCCTGGGTTTTATCCACAGGTGTGGAGGTCAGGATCCTTTTTTGTAGAGTTTGCATCAATTTCCCCATATCTGGGTGGGTTTTCTCTGTGTGGGTTTTCTCCCGTTTCCACCCATAGACCAAAAAACATGAAGTCAGGTAAATTGGAGACACTGAATTGCCCTATATGCGAGTTTGTATGGGTGCCCTTTGATGAACTGGCACACCATGACCTTGAAAAGCTGGGATGTGCTCCATCACACCCGAATTTGATCTATTAAGAATGTGACATTCCATTCTCTCCTTTGGAGACATTTAAAAACACAATATTATTTCTCTATGAATAAATATCTGCATGATTAAATATCTCACTCCTGGAGGGTTGTGGGGTTTGTACCCTATTTTCTATCTAACAAGCAGTTAGTCTATAGTTGGTTCTTTAATTGAACCCTAAAGTCAAATAAAATCCGGGATCTTTATAACTACTGAGCTCAGTTTGTAGAAACCGTAATGGCTGAATTCATCCAGAAGCATTTTGCGTTAATGATCTCCAAAATGTTCTAAATATGACTTCACTATTGTATACTAGCTAAATAAAAACAACTTTGCAGCTATGCAGCTAATTTGATGGCTGCCAACTGATCATCCTCAAGTCAATTGCCTTTAAAAAGAGGATTGTTAGCTATCAAGTCTTGATAGGACCTATGTCTCAAGAACACACCATTGTTCCATGAGGAAGGCTTCTTATTTAAGAAAGGTTTTCTCCTTCATTGCCTTTTCTCAGAAGTCATAATAACAGTGTAGGGACAATGTAGCCTAGTGGGTAGAACATTGGTCTATGAACCAAAAAGTTGGGGGTTCAAATTCAGGCTCTGCTACACAGTCAATACTGGGTCCTTGAGCAAGACCCTTAACCCTGTCTGCTCCAGGGATGCCGTACGTTGGCTGACCCTGCGCTCTGACCCCCAACTTCGTGAAGAGAAACATTTCGTTGTACTGTACATCTGTATATGGATAATGGCAAATAAAGTTTGAATTTATGATGAACAAATGATGTTAGATCACTCAACATGGTTGGGTTTTCAACTGACCTGGGACATCAATATCCTTTGTTTTCATCGTTGAAAGCTGAGCAGCACTTCAGATTACTACATACAGTAGTATACTCACGGCTGTGCTATATCTTATCTTTCAATATCCTCCTTTGTTACCATTGTGACCATTACTTTGGCAACTCATTTATTCACAGTTGGCCCCTTTGCCGTTAATTGGTGTCTGGCCACATGATTATTCTCCATTAAAAATCTAAAATGGATTTTCATAGGGTTTTTTATTGAAGAGGTTTGGACCAGGCCTCATTCTGTAATAGGCTTCCTCCAGCCTGGATACATCAATTTAGCTCTTCAACTGAACACATTGTTCAGGTAAAATGTTGAAATGAATCTAGAAAAGAGGCAAAACATCACCTTTATTACAATCCTTCGATTGGGCTTTTAGTATATCTGGACACATAAGATCAAATCTGATTATGAAATGTATAATTTATAAAATAAACAGCATGAATGGGAAACGTCAGTGATGCTGGCAGAGATAACTCAGACAGAAAAATCTGAAACATGATAGTGCAGAGACATCCAGAGTTTCCATCCAGGAAGATATCTGGACATCAGTGAAAAACAAATGGATGGAAAAAAGTGGAACAAGTTCAAAGATTAAAAGTGGAACTTTTGTGGACCGAGCAACAGGAGGCCAGAGGAGGATAAGAAGACGAATGTACAGGCTAAACTAACATGATGGTAATTTGTCTTAAGGACATGGTTAATACGTTACCTAACAAAGTAATACACAACATGTACATAATGAAGAACCAAAAACAAATGTCCTGTCTGTACTTATCAATCCTCCAAAAATCATTACAAGACCCACAAAGAGAATTTTTAATCCAGAAGGTAAGAATATAATTGCTGCCCAGTGTTTGTTTATTGTTGTAAAGTATATAAGGATTTCAATGTCATATTTTGCACTATGGTTACATTTAATGACAGACACATGGCAGTAACTCAGTAAGTTAGTCTCAGTACACAAAATCAGATACAGTCATGGACCATTTTTTTGTACTTTATCTCCAATAACTCCAATAATTAGCTTGCATGTTTTCGGCTTGTGGTACAAAACCAGAGCAACTGGACTAAGCCCATGCAATCAAAGCAAGAACATGCAAACTCCACACAAAAAAGATCTAGATGTTTACATTAAATTTTCAGCATTTCACAGATGCTTATCCAAAGCATCTTACAATTACAATGGAACACCATTTTTAAGCAATTGCGAGTTGTGCCTCGCTTAAAGGCCCAACAGTGGCAAATTTATGGTAATGGGGCCTAAATCAATGATCTGGGTGCAACTGAAGCGCTATGAAATCTAGATTGAGTACAGTACACTGACCAATGCACATAACTAATCTAAAGAAACAAAGAGTCAAGAACAAGCCAATTTTTAAATAATTAGAGCCAATCATATGAATCTTCTCTGCTCAAACACCATCGTGACAATAGTGCCTTTTAGAAACCAGTGCTTATTTTAAAATAAAGAATATGTTTATTTGTTTGCCCAAATATGGACATTCCTATTGATCAGGCTCAGTTACATACTTAGATAATACAATTACAAAATAAGGAAAAAACTGTACTGGTAAAAAAAATGAGAAGGAGATTTGAAACATTTCGCAACAGATAGACATGTCTGGCAGACAATAAGATACTGGTCATAAAAGTTGCATGATATTCTTCTTTTGATTGGTCATAAGGACAGCCTGAAATTTATACCAACAATCATTAGATAAAAGTAGCTTCGGCTAAATGTCAGATTCATCAGCTATTGTTAAATTTGTGATAGGAAAATTGTTTCTTTGCTGGCTCTATAATGTAAACATGTACAAGAAATGAACTCTCAAAAAAGTATTACACTAAAATGTAGAGTCTGTAGAGTCAGTTCAGCTTAATAATTCAAAATTAAAGAAATATATCTAACCATGAAGGTTTCTGTCATTATTCAGTTCAAAAAGCTGTAGTTCTTCTACTTGAAAATTGTGTGAAAATAATAAGTACTATTAATTGTTAATAATGACAAAAATAGTTTTTCTTTGAATTTCACTCATTCAAAGCAACAAAACTACAAAATAATATTTATTAAGTCCAGTGTGCATCAGATGCAACAAAAAAGTCGCTTTGATCCAAAGCAACTGAACAGGTCTTAAGAAATTGTCTTACTCAAGGGTCTAACAGTAGCAGTGGTGAGCCTTGAACCAGAGACCTTCTGATTACTAGTCCAGTACCTTAACCACTAACTACAGCTGGCTATTCAATAATCACTAATAACTGTAGAAAATTTTAATCGGTATCAGAACAATTTGACACTACTCTAAGTCTTCGCTCTCATGTATCGGCCTTATTAGGTAAAAACCGGGTAATGTTGAATATTTTTATGGAACCTGTGTCCTCATGCTACAAGGAACTCACAAATTTAGTCATGCAAAAGTAAATAAATCAGTCTAGAGAGTCTCCCAGAGGAGGGCCGGTTTCAATTTGGCCTGGTTTCTTATTTTAATATCTATTTTTAATTACATGTTGCACCACATAGATTAGTAACAAATATATCCCTGCCATGGACTTGTAATGTTTGCTTCTGTCTTGTGCCCAGTGTTTGCTGGAGACCTCCTGTGGACCTGACCAGGACACAGTGGCTGATGGATTGTTTGTTTGTTCAACAGGATTTTAATAAATAGCACTTATTTATTATACTTTATTATAAGTTTCATCATTACACAAGAATATATCAAAAGCAATCACAGAAAATTTAACATCTCCAGTTCATCTCATTTGCATGTTTTTAGCCTGTGGAAGGAAACCGGAACACCCGGAGTAAACCAACACAGACACAGGGAGAAAGTAAAAACTCCCCGGACCCTCTTCTAGACACCTGCACTACAACCAACACACCCTCTGACACATATCTATACAGCCACGTACACTATAACCAACACACCCACTTACACTCATCTATGTAGCCACATACACTACAACCAACACACCCACTGACACTCATCTATGTAGCCACATAAACTACAACCAACACACCCACTTACACTCATCTATGTAGCCACAAACACAACAATCAACACACCCACTTACACTCATCTATGTAGCCACGTACAAAACAACTAAAACACCCACTAACACTACATAGACAATACATACATTTTGTTGCGGCTATCTCAGATAGTTAAATACACATATAGATTGTTTGTTTGTGTGTGTGTGTGTGTGTGTGTGTGTGTGTGTGTGAGAGAGAGAGAGAGAGAGAGAGAGAGAGAGAGAGAGAGAGAGAGAGAGAGAGAGAGAGAATCCACTGTTTCTACATGTGTGTCGACTTGAGATATCTAAAAGAGCATTTAATAACCCTGAAGAACAAGCAGGTACACTTCTACAGCTCTCTCTCTCTCGCTCACTCTTGCACACACACAGACACACACAGACACACACACTTTCCTGCCATCATGCCATGTGGGAGGGGAGGGAGATGAGGTGAGGAATTACCTACAGTTGGAGAGCAAAGGTGATCCTTCATACACAGACACAACACACTGGACTACCAAACCTTCAGTTTCCACCCTGTCTGTGCCCCCCCCCCAAACACATCAGTTACACAATACATAATGAACAGCTTAAAGAAGAGAAACAATAATTGACGAATAATGAGAAATTAGCTCCCAATCTACTCCTCTGGGGTCAAATTTCTTGTTTTTTATTTATTACAGCTGTTTCTGCAAGAAACTATTTTTTAAAAGTTGAGAAAATATATAATGTAATTAGCAGTAGCAGTATTATTATTATTGCTGCTGTGCTGAATTCAAACTAAACAAAGTAAAATGATAACAGCTGACAAAACAGTGCATTCAGTAGAATAGTTAGAATAAAACTTATTTATAAAATTCCACCAACAGCATAAGAAAATCAGCTGACTGCCCACGCTATGTGTTAAGCATATGAGCCTTTACTGTACTGTTTCTTCTCCACTCTCTGCATTGTACCTTCCTGTAAATCCATTATGTCACACTTCCATACTGAACAGTATCCACAAGTAGTACGCCAGAGCAGCTGGTATGTTCGAAAGCAGAGCATTTAAGAATGTAACGCACCACAACACAATAATAATTATAAAAAGGATAAAACCCGATTCAAAGATGAATAAACCACTGGCTACTGGCATGGTGGACAACAAAGGCAACATATGCCTGGTAACCAGCTTCTGGTTATTCCAGCCAAAATGGGCTCACTTCATAACTCAGAAATCAAATGATAACAAAATGATAACAGCTGACAAAACTGTGCATTCAGTAGAATAGTTTTTATTACAAAGAGTATTTTTATTTTTAAAGAGAGGAAATATATATTTTTTTGTATTTATTAATCAGCATGCAAAATGTAAAGGGTGGCACGATGGCAAAGTGCGTAGCATCGGCTAGATGGGCCAGTCTAGGTCCTTTCTGTATGGACGTCTGCATGTTATCGCCCGGGTGCTCCGGTTTACTCTCACAGTCCTAAGACAAGCCACCAGCTCAGATAGAAATGTTAAAAATGTCCTGTTTGTTTGTTATTTATTTACATCATGTTGTACATACTAGAAGGCAGCAGTGAGAGCACACATGCCTGCTGAGGTGACGAGCCCTAGCCTCGGCACCAGGTGAGCAGTTAGGGGTTAGGTGCTTTGCTCAAGAGCACTTCAGAGCATTCAATGAAAATGATGAGAGATGAGAAGGAAAGTAAATGAGTAATAAAAAATATATATGTGTAAATATGTATATATGTGTATATATAACACTGTATATAAGTGCATTTACAGTATTTAGCAAATGTCTTAGCAAAACAGCATTTTGGAGCAATTAAGGATAAAGCTCAGGGGTCCAACAGTGGTACTTGATGGTACTGGGGCTTGAACTGATAACTTTCTGAACTCTACCCAGTAAGCCATCATTGCCCTGTATAACAGTATGTTAACAGCTTTACTATTTGTCTCATTGTAAAATGGACTAACAACCTGAACGATGATGATTCAAAACCTCACTGGGTTGCAGCTATTGGACACTTGAGCATGGCCCTTAACTCTCATTGCTTAGACCAGGGGTCACCAACGTGGTGCCCGCGGGCACCAGATCGCCCGCAAGGACTTCATGAGTCGCCCGCGGGCCTGTTCTAAAAACAGCTCATTATAGTGACACTTACCAGCGAGCTGCATAAATTTTTTTTCGCTATTATTTTTAAAATCACACTTGCATTAGTGTAAATTATAAAATGACAATCTATGTAATATATTGTAGCGATTGCTTAATGTTATGTGTTTGTTTAATGTTATGGGTTATGGGTTTGTTTAATGTTATGGGTTATGGGTTTGTTTAATGTTATGGGTGCTCTGTTCACATGTTCTAGTTATTCCGCTATGTATGGGGAGGGAGGAGCCTAGTGCAGGTGTGTAGGGAGTAGGGCTGTCCACAACCAAGGATTTTGTTGGTCGACCAGTGGTCGTCATTTACTTCAACTAATCGACTAATAGTC
>JAOUQU010071596.1:0-16499 GCA_028566735.1 Ammoglanis amapaensis
TAAGGTGTCGGTCTTTCATATAATGCGCGTTTTATTACTTATATTTAGTTTGTAACTTTGTATGGCTCTCACGGAATCATATTTTTTAAATATGCGGCATTCATGGCTCTTTCAGCCAAAAAGGTTCCCGATCCCTGGCCTAAACCATAACTGCTTCCTGGGTGGCAGGAATGTGTTTGCTCACTACACTAGTATTTTAAATACAGAAAAATATTTCCTCTGTGTGTAAAAAGCACAGTGGTGAAAAGTATCTTAGCAATAGAGTTTTGACTTTTATAAATGAGAATTCGTTTATTTAGACACTGAATGACTTACTGATTCAGCATTGTGTTCCAGACCAGTGTCGTGGTGCTCCATTTCATCATCACGGAACTCCTTAATAAGCTGTTTTAAAACAAACGAAAAGCTTATGCATTTCTAAAATGACATTAATTTTTCAAATGATGTTGTCAATAATCATTCAAGAATAAGATAATGCTGTTGTTTAAAAACAACCAAAATTGTGGAGAAAAGTGTGATGGCCTGAAAGTGCTTTAATTACAAGCCTTTTTGTATATCTGTTGTAACATGCCTGGTGGGTAGACAGGTATACGATTGGTTTTGGGTGGTGGGCAGGTAAGTTTGTAGTGGCTTGGGTGGAGTTGGTTGGGTAGGATAGGGTAGGGTAAGGTAAGTAGGTAGGTAGGTAAGTAGGTTACCTGTAGTAACTCTGCATATCTCTCTGGATCTGTTTCCATTAGTGTTCGTATCTGGCTGTTGTAATGTTCTGAGATGCTTTCTTCCACTGCCACAGTACATGCCATTGCACCTTCTTTACCCAGCATAGCTGTAGATGCTCCTTAATACATAAATATATTCATTTCAATAATAATCAAAATTTGAAATATAAAAAGTAGACATACTTTTTGATACTCCTTGCCACTCAACTATGGGACACTGGCATAGATTCGATTTTTTACTTCTTATTTCTTGATACACGCACACATACTTGGCTAAAGCACCCCAGAACATGTCAGATGTTATGCTTTGGTACAAAGAACATGCCTAGCTTTAAAAAACAAGCTAAATGTTTTGAACTATCTGTGCTCTGGACAGTTTCTTTGAGAAATTAAGCAAAGGTGAGGATTTGTCTATAACAGACAGTAATGCTTTATACTGTGTTTAGATGTCTTTTTATAGGTAACTAACCTAGTATCATGCACTACCATATAATGCCAATATTTAAAGTGTCCCGTGTACACAAGACTAACAACAATATCATGTCAGTACTGTGCTTACCCACCAAGTAAAAAGCCTACAATGTTCCAGAAAGGGAGCAGCGCTGTTGGCCGTACCCTGTTCTCCCCTAAGATCTCGTTAAACTTCTGCAAATGCATCTTTTCTTGGTCCCACATGTGCTGGAAATTACAGAAACCAGCATGTCATTACAATGGATTTTATGTCTTGCTACATTGCAGTATAACAATGTTGTTTAATAAACATAGACTATGTGTTTAATACCTGGATAAGTGGACCAGACTGAGTTCTTCCTAAAACAGCCATTTGTCCAGCATAGATACGATTAGCTCCATATTCACCAGCATGGTCCACCCTCAGCATGCTGTCCAGCATTGCTTTTTCCTCCTTGTCCCGGGGTAGGGGTACAATAGTGTAGTTTCTACATGACTGATAACCACTTGCTGTTACAAACACAAGAACAAACAAGAACAAACTTTAAACAACAATATGCGTAATAACCATGACACATTTTTCTAAAACTGGCGAGAAAGATTTGGCGAAAAGATAATTACGCTTATAAATTAATACAGCTTCTTACATTTTTCTAAGTGTCTATTTTAGATCGAGATAACAGGTGAATTAAGATGTATTAATGAGGCACATGTGTAGTGACAATGATTTTGAGGATGAAGATAATGTAAAAACTAAGAAAACAGTAATAATTCTAAACCATTTCAAGGACCCTGTAATTTTGAAGATGTCTGATTTGGGTAAGTTTGTTCTCTTAAACGTGATCATCTCCATAAATTAGTTTAAACTTGTTTTGATTAATTATTCAATTAATCTAGATATCTTGTAGACTATATTGGACTGTGATACCGTTGTAAATAAATTTAGTAAACACGAAACCGCTCCACAGTTTATCATAATGATAGAAAATACATTAGAAAAGTGAATGTAACTGTCACATTATAGACACAGTGACCTTACTATCTAGTATGTAGTCCGCTTCAGCAGTACGCTTACCTCGGTTAATGACTGGCGCGATTTTTATTGTGTTTAACAACCGCACAAAGTCATGTTTCCATACGCGACTTGTAGCCAAATGCATAACTTATAACGATTAATATTTACTTAGAAAAAAAGCAAAACATAACACACTTGTGACAAGGTATTTCTTCTTGAACCAAAAACTGGCGCGTCAATACTACGCTCTACCGCCACCAGCTGTATTGGCGTGTAATTTAAAAAGATCTTGTAGACTGCTTGTTGACTTCTACAAAATAATGTAGCGTGAACTTTACAGTAGAACTGTGGCGTGGCTATATTACCATTCAATTATAGAAGAATTGTAAACATTTCACTATGAAGTTCTATCAAGTTAAACTATGAAAATAAAAATAAACCCATTGTTAACCTGAGAGTTCTACTGTGAACGTTCTCAGTAATTTGGTCACTTTTAGTTCTACTGTAAAACTTTACAATTCTAAAGTAAAAGTTCACAGTTCAACTGTAAACGTTGACAGTTTTTCTATGAAAGTTATACTGAACATAGTATTAGTACATTTTTCTTAGGCTGCTTTTTCACAAGAATTGTGTGTGTGTGCCAAAGAAGATGATTTGAGCTATCAAGTGAAAGTATAAATGTACATTGATTTACTAGCCTAAATGTGGTGAAACAACAGAAACAAGACAAAAAATAATCTATTAGTTGGGTTAGGCAACTGACATGTCCGTTAGTCTACTGGGTCTGAAACATTAGATCATCATTTGAAGATAATTAATGTGATACGGATTGTAACTGTCGACCTATCTGCTACACCTGTTTTCAGCCATTTTTTGGCCCAAAAACGCACATTAATTTTTTTGCAAACCTTTTTTTTTTTTTTTTTTTCAAGATATCGGCCCCCTTCCAACTCTAAATTGTCCTGCCTGGCCATAAACCATTTTGGCTGCCTGGCCATAAACCCTCGAATTTTATAACCTTTTAGGTGACCTGCTACGCCTGTTTTTGTGTTGGCTTGGTTTTTCTGGGTCCAATTTTTTAAGCGGAAGTATAGATGGTAAAATAATTTGTGTAAGAGCTTATCACACGATGGCCAGGTTTTTAAAATACCAGATAAAATGCAACTGTTGTAATTGTTTATTTGGTCATTTTTTAAATAATAGATTAGATTTTTGAGCACATGAATTTCATAGAATATATGTATACTTATTTATTCCAGTAAAATGAAAACAACTATACGTGTTTCCATTATGCTCACAGTTTATTCAAACATCTGAATAAATAAATATTATTTTTTTATGAATTATTTTCATCAAAGGCCTATTGCGTTTAAAATACAGATCTGACTACAAAGATATTACAGTTGTATAATGATAAAGTCACAAATCTTTGCCAAAAATTGTAGAAACATTTATAGAAATGAATTAAATTATTTTTTAGTTGAAAAGCACTCATGGAATGAGTAAACCAACAAAAGCAATTGGAATAATAGAACAATGATCACTCCACTATGGAGACTCTTTTGAATCAGAGCAATAGCAGAAATAGATTTTCTGTCACGGCTGGAAGATACTTATACAACAAAAAAATAAGATTTTTAGTTCACTATTTCTAGTACTTTCAGCTATTTGCACTATTGTTTATTTACACACTGCTGGTACAAAGCTACTCCAACAGGTCTGTTTGTCTAAAGTTCCTTCATACACAGGTTATTGAACTGTTCTAACTAACTGGCTTCTAATTCATTTAATTAGCGCGCTTAAGAGGGCAACTTTATAACCAGTAGGTGGCACTGTACCAAGCGAATCACTCTTTACTACAGGAACATAGACAGTGCATCCTGGTGTAGTTCCCGGTATGCCCATATTTGGTCATTCGGACCTCACTAGATTTTTCAAAAAGAAAAATGAATGGGATTTTTAACAGATCGTCTTTACCATGTTCTGTGATGAATAAATAATTTCACATCTCTAAATGTTTGTGTTAATATTTTTCCTGAACTTCACTAAATCTAATGAGTTATAAAACCGTTTAAGAATCGTAATGACAAAAGTGCTACGTGTGAGCTAATGCTACATGTGCATCAGTATTACTTAGAAGTTAAGGTGGGATGATCAAGTAGTTTCACAGGCTTTAGTGGATGTATCAGTTAAACAAGTACATGAGCAGTTCTAGAAGAAACACACAACACTTTCTATGATCTCACACTACTCAGCTTCTCCAGTTGTCCAAGTGTTATGATTATGAAGAAGCTGCCCATCTAATAACATCAGTTCTGTGTGGTGTAGATTTTAGCTCCCAGTTATCATTCGTGCAGATACTTAAAGAACTCATAACTGATCTGATCCAGTGGTATTCGTATTTTTTTTAGATATATTACATGGAATATTAAAATAATACATGGATTCCACTACTGGACTAGTAATCTGAAGATTGCTGGTTTAAACCTAAGTTTAGTTTTAACCTAGGTTGCTGTTGTTAGACCCTTGATTAAGGCCCTTAACTCCCAAGCGATCAGACTTTATACTGTAACTCTAATGTGAGTCATTTTGATAAAGGCATCTGCTAAATATGTAAAAGGGGTCTGATGCTGAAAGATCTAAATCTACTGTGACCCCAAAATAATGATGGGTCAATAATGATGCATCCCAGTAAATATGAGTGGTGTATTTTTCAGGCTAACATTTAGATGATCAGAATTAAGCAGTGATGAGTTATATTTGTGATATACAGTATATGTGATATGTGTGTCTCGTGATATAATATCAATACTAGCATATTCATCAGTTAAGTATTCAGCTAGTTCCACTAGTTGAAAACATGGTTTATAGACTGTACCTGAAGTCAGTTTGGGAAGATGAAAACAATGTAGTGTTCACTGCACTTTCATGGCTCTGTTAAGAAAGTAAATCGTTGTGATGGAGTTTTGATCATGGGCCCTAGGTTAGTGTGAGTCACCCCAAGGGGGACATAATATGTTTTCCCTTGACATACATAGAGGTTTTTATTCAGTATTCATAGTGTATTAAGCAAGTTATACTAATGAGTCAAAACACTATACTATCAATAATATATAGTCAAAACAGCGATTACTTCACAAGACAGCCTTTATTATTTGTTACCACCAGCATTGTATTGAAGGGTCGTTGCTGTACAAGTGTCCAAGAATGTACTTACCTAAGTGTCAAAGACTCAATAACATGTGTCTGAAGTTCCAATATGAGTCCTGACCTATGACAAATTTACCACACAGAACAATACATTTTTTATTCAAAACTTAGCTGCAAAATGTACTCTTCTGAGCTAAGCATATAGATTTGAATCCATCTGAGAAGAGCTTGGGCTTAAATAACTTGGAATCAT
Organism: Ammoglanis amapaensis; assembly: GCA_028566735.1. Classification (NCBI taxonomy): domain Eukaryota; kingdom Metazoa; phylum Chordata; class Actinopteri; order Siluriformes; family Trichomycteridae; genus Ammoglanis; species Ammoglanis amapaensis. The sequence continues at coordinate 5,588 of JAOUQU010071596.1, forward strand.
TAGATTGTGTTTCTTGATGCAACAACAACTTTCTGAACCATTTCAGAGCTAACTGTGTTTACCAATTGAATTTTTGTGCACTTTTAAATAATTTTCATGATAAACCATGACCTATATTAATAACTTTTCTATGTTATTTTTGAGCAGTGACAATTCTCATATGATTCATGTTTGTTTGCTTGCCTTACACCACCTTTTTGAGTATGTTGGTCAAATTGAATATTGTCTATATCAACAATATATAATTATGTTAGTCAGCCAAAACAATACAATGTTTTTCAGTTAAATAACTTCAATTTAAAATACTTCAATAAAAAAAAAACTTCAGTTTAATTTAATAAATTCAATTTTACAGCGTATTTAACCAAAAACCACCACATTCTTAGAAATTGGTTTTGTTTCTATACATACTGTGTTGAATTTGGATGTGATTAAATCTTTCCTGTCAATATGTCAATTTGTTCTGTTTATCTTAATAATTGTTGCTGGTGGTAGAACAAAGACCCAATGTACATAATGTACCATGGGGATATTTTCAACCATGTCAGTAGAGCATGCTTTGCAGGATCTGTTGCAGAAAACCTCTGGAATTTTCATGATTACAATGAGAGGGAATTGTGTGGATAGGTTTTACCCAGTGTTTAGACTAAAAGACAGCAGGTATTTTAACAGTTTATTATATACATTTGGAGGCAGTACAAATTTAGTATACCGTGTATTACGAATAGAAAACTGCCACTGTCTGCATTCATGGGTACCTAATAACACAATTAGAGTCTGCTAAGACAATAGTGGTGATTACCTGATTTTCAAAATCCTTACAGAACAGATTAAAATGCAGAGAGGAGGCATAGAATTGTGAATAAATGGGTCTTGGTTTTGTAACAGTGGTCTAGTATTTTAGTATTTAATTGTCTCCTCATGTTGCCCCCCAGGCTTGTAAAAGCAATGTCAACAACACCAAGCATTAAATTCAGATTAAAATTTGTGAGGCCGCTAAGCCACTCTGCTACTTTTATAGTCCACTATATAAGTCCATGGTGAGAGACATGCCTAAGTGTTTACACTGAAATATGTGTCTCTTCTTTTGTAGCCTTTATTAAACAGCTCAAAACAAGATGCCCTTACAGACATTGGGAATTCGGCATGTGTCTGGTGACTCTACACAACGCCTTGTCTGTTTCAGCTGCAAAAACAGTCATACACTCAGATGTTCTCACCTGTTTCTGACTGCACAACCTTTAAAAAACCTTTTTTGCACAACATTTTCTTGTCCAGACAGATGAAAGTGGAGAGCTTGTACAGAACATTTTTTTATTTAGACACTAGTACTTTACCCCACTCCTGTTCAGTAGCCCAGTACCTTAACTGCTAAGCCTGCGACCCTCAACGGCTCACAACGCTGTAGTGGACTGTAGTGTACATTTGAATAAAATTTGTAGAATTGAACTTAGGCCGAGTCGTTACTTTGCTGTATTTAGGAATAAAACATTCATGGTTCAATGCTTGGATGCTTTATTGTTTTCTTAAATTATATAATTTAGGTTCTGCTTTGGACGAACACTATTAACATCTGGATGACAGATGTAATGTCTGCAATAAATGAAAAAATAGGACACCTATTTACTCATGAGCAAAAACGAAATAGAAATATATTAAACACATAAACATTTAATCTATATCTATCTTTATGCAGTTGGAGGAGTTATACCACACGAATTAATGTGAAGCCACTTATTTAATTAGAGAACTTCTATGTTCTGATGTTTCTGTAATCATTAATGTCAATACTGGAAAAACTTTAGTAAACATCCCAACACAAATGCATACACCTACATTCTGGTATTTTTAAAATAAGGGTATTTTTAATCCAGAATATAGCAATAAAAATTAGGCCATGTTTGTGTGGTTTGAGCCTGCACCACGATTTATGTCATAGATGAATGGAAATACGTCACAGAGGAGCTTTGTGTGGGTGCATTCTCCATTAGATTACCAGAATGGCTCCAGTGAGCTGTCTGTGGCCTTATAGATTTCCTTAGACTTCTATTTTGGACCATGAGGACCTGTTTTTAGTTAACATAAAAATCAAAACAAAAACCACTGCATCCTAGTAAACGTTGTGAAAGTTATTGAGCAATGCCTGATTTGTGCTCTGCCCTCATTTTTCCTAATTTTCTCCGCTTTATTTTTTCACATATACAAATAAATATTATATATACATGTGATAATATTATTCTATTTGAGATTGGGGGGGGCATTTAGATTTATGGCCAAAGTTATAGGGACATACAAACTTAAAATAGTAGAAATAATAGGAAACCATTGCATTTTACCATAATATTCCAGCATAGTCCAGCATATTATTTTAATTTTCCCTAGATTGGATTATATCGATTTACCTCTAGATTCTGCCCCACTTTGCCTACCAAATGACATCCTTCCAGGCTGGCAGTTAACGTATGTTTAAAATGGTCTGTTAGCCTAAATAAGTTTAATATTAGTAACTCTCTCCATATTACATTGCAACCTGGCCAGACACTAGGATGAATCTCTGTCCAGTATCCTCTCCCTCAGACATGACTAATTGGATGTAGTGAACAGCTGGCTAGGCCATTGGCACTGCCAAGATTTCAGAACTTTGCCAAGATTGGCACCTCAGTGGTGGTGGTCTAGCATAATGGAATGCACTGACACCAATGTGCCACTTATTTCTTTTTACTTGCAGTAAGATTGTGCATTCATAAGAATCACTTTTTCAGAGTTGCCATTTAACAAAAGAGGATGATTGATGACAAGAGAGGATGATTACTGATTAAATCTGCTAACCTGATCTTCCCCAAACCCAGATTTATGAAGGGTAAAACATGATTTTTACTACAATTTTCTCACAACACACATAATGAGACTGCGAAGTAAGAACTTAAGCTGGCATAATCAGCATTGGCCATTAAGCATTATCATTTTCAATATGAAACTTTTGAAATACTTAGACTCCAGTTTAGAATATTGTAAAGTATTTGGTTGGTTGTAATTACTGGCTTGCTCAAGGAAATGTTCTCCAAACAAGATGCTACAGCATATCACTTCTCCATATTGATGTAATTACACAGAATACATAGATGGGAAATTAAATACAAATTTATTTTAGCTTTCCTTTGGTAAAAAAGTTGCTGAGGCTGAGGGACATCAAAATTTCCAGGATTAAGCTTATTCGACTGGGAATCCCCAAGTGACCACAATCCTCTTTGTGGTTTTGGATATTACCATGGAATACAATCTGCCTTTTAGAGCAAATATAAAAAAACTTATTTTACTTATTGTTAACTGTATGTATCATGTGGTAGATTCCATTTGATAGGCACTTGCATCTAATGTTTTGTAATGATAACTTTTGAAAAATAAAAAATAAAGTCTCAGATCAGACTGGTGGCAAATAGTTTAGATGTTGATGAAATGGAAGTAGTCTGAGAGAGTAGCCTTCAGACAACAATCCCTGCTTAGAGAACATAGACAAACCAGTAGACTAAAGCGGTGAGACCAGAGGAAGAGGGGGCAGACGTCTCAGGCTGTGGGTAAGAGGATGTGAGTGTGGTTGTGTGGTACAGGGAGAGAAGTGCGGAGCAAAACAAGTCAAGTCATAATTGCATGCGTAGGCTGACACATCTGGAATAACCACTACTTGGCTCACAGCCACAGTCTACGCTGCTCCTGAAAAAGTAAAGAAACATGTTTTTTTGCTTGGCTCTTAAAGCAGCACATTAATGGTTTTGGCACCTTACTCTTCAGTTGATGCTAAATTTGTCCACCTACCCCCTTCCATTTTTAAGAGCGTGGGCCAGAAATGACACCATTATTTTTACCAGGTTGTTTTGCTTAGAAAGATAGATAGTGTGAACTAGAGGGGAAGTGGCATGGAGTCGGTCTGAGGTGAATGCTCTGTCGCTACCCTCCAGACTAGTGTACAATCTAAACCCATTTTAGTACCCATGCAGAGCAACAGTATACAGCTCCTCATCCCAGTAGTTTTAAAACTATTCCATAGGGCATTAAACTTAGTGGTGTGGATTCAAATGAATGTTCGCACTCTTGGATCAAGCCTTATTTAAATATAGCCTTGTAAAAATCTAACCCACATCTCTAGCATAAAACATATGAGTGCCTGAAACAAATTGGTTGTTGGCAGATATTGCAATTTATATAGCATATATTAGGAATGATTTAACCACACTTGAGCACATTTTAAATGTTTAATCTATTCAAGTTCTTAAGCTGCTACACACCAGACAGGTAATTGATGGGTGTATTTCAATAGAATTTGAGAGTGGACAATATACAAGTTTTTTTTAATTAGTTTAGTATAGTGCCACACAAATAGAGCCAAATTGGCATAGATCATACTCTCGAGAACTGAAATGTAGAGTTCTTGCTAAAATGCCTGATTTGTTCCTTACCTCTTACACCAAAGAAGCCGATTGGAATGTTTAGATTTTTTTGTAACATTGAATGGTAAACACACAATCTGACATTCATATGACATCAAGAGCATAAAGTCGCTATCCAAACTCGCCACAAAATATGACCAAACTTTTACAACAATAAAAATGAAGCCTAAATGGCAGCTGCAATTGAGATTGTAGCGTGTGTGATTACAAATCACAACAATTCAATTAGTTTAGCAACTCCAATGTAAAGTTATATAATATGGACTTTCTGTAATGAACTTTATCTTCAAAAACAAACAGACTTGTGTTAGGTGAGTCAGAAAAAGCTGTAAATTGTTAGCTTGTTAGCTAAAATAGGAATTTATGACTATATCGTTTTAAAAATGCGTTTCCACTGATATGTAGCAACTTTGGTTTGGTTGCACCAACAGAAAAACAGAGACACGGTTGGTTAGGCATTTAGGACTGTTTCATGCCCTTAGTGTAGGCTACATGTACTACATAGGCACATGAAACACTAGCCAGCTGTAGTCTGAAGGACCTGCCATTCAAGCCCTAACAAAAAACTCTTTCATTCACATAGACTCTTTGTTTTTATTGATTGAAGACGGGCAAGTAGGACTAGAATGTTTTTCAAATAACAAGCTCAGGTAATATCTGGCTGATAAATTATCATGTTATCTTTCCCTGAAAGGACATGAACTATTACATTTCTCTCGTCAATTGTAGTATTGCCTTATCAAAAGTATTATTTCATTTTCCTCTTTATTCCTATTTCACATTCCCATTATTCCTATTTCATTTGTCTCTTCATGGCCTTAATGACATTGCTTCGATTTTAATTTCACAAGGCCAAACTATTGGTTGATGCAAACAAATCTTAGATAAACAACCTCTCCAGTTTCGTGAGTAGTGTTGTTACCATACACCCATGTGTGGTACATTTTTTGTCCTTGCTTCTTTAGATGCACTAGCATGGTGACAATGCTTCATGGTTAACCACCAAGAATGCTTCCATTCATCTTTTCATTTAATACTTTTGGCACACTGGTGTTTCATTGTTTACACCCTGTAATGGGAGGCACTTTAGATATGAATAGTGAACTTTACTTTAGTTAAATAGTGCACTAAAGCTTTTCACAATCATGTAACATATTTATACGGGAATGTTGACGTTAGAGTGCAGCTAAAGTACATTCTGAAATAATTCAGTGTTACAAATTGACAAAGTATATTTTATTAACACTTAGATAATTATGACAGAATCATGGCTCAATATGTAGCATATCTCATCAGATGTTCTGCAGTAGGTCACATATAGATCAGTAGGTTCATGGATTGCATCATGTTTTTGGCCCTCTGGGTCATAGACCTAGTACAAACCATAATGTTTAATTGTTTTAGGGGTGTTCTAATCCCAAAAAGTACATTCTGTTTGTCCATGCAAATCACTCCAAACTTTTTGTACTTCAGCAAACAGCCAGATTTACACAGCAAGCAATGTTGTGCCAGTTCACATTTAAAACGAAAAACTAGTTCAATGTTTAGTTCATATTAATTTAAATGATCTCTAAATTAACTTTTAATGAGCTAAAGTTAAAGTTCAACTCTAAAAATGAACTGTCCAACAATATTTTTCCCAACCAGTACTAGTACTCAAAAATGCTACTCCCAAAATAAATATATCATCATGTACCATACTGACCACACTGGGTATACTGTGTTGAGACTGAAAATATATTGTTATAAAAGTCGCCTAGGTAGGAGCATGCTCTGTAGCATCTGCCACACTGCGACCTAATGTTTGGGTCAGCAGCTCCGGAGACCACCTTTTTTATTCTCCATCCTCTTTTTCTCTTTCTCTTCATGCTATCAGATGGATAAATCCTATTTACAGACCATTCATTTAGTATCACACAGGTGGTCAAGAGGTGGGATCATGAGATTGTATTTTGAGACACTTTGGTCCGAACAATCCTTGGGCTCCAAGTGTCTCAAAAGCTGCGCCTGTTTACATGCTAAGTTATTTGCTGCTAAGTTACAACTTTGTAGATATTTGTTACTCTAGCACATCTTCACATGGTTAGCATAGGTACGCTTTGGATTTTCCATGTCGTAGTTGTGGCTTCTTGGCTAATGTTGGCCTAAAACTTTCCACCTCTCTGTCCGGCTTTTCTGGTACATTGGACGGTGATGACTAGCATCTGTTCATCTTATGTGAGCTCATAACAGAATACTGAAAGCTTCAAAAGACACAGACAAAATACAAATCCATCTGTCTAGTTCGGCAATTCCTGTCATCTAACGCAAAGCTTTGTGTTTGTATGTTTGGGTATGTCTGGATAGCTGGCTGTGTATGTTTGAGGAAAGGTCAGTTGGCACAGACTATTTTTGCAGTGCAAAATATTGGCAGTGTTCCCTTTTCCAAGAAGTGTCATCCCTTTGAACTGTGGAATATTCACAGAATTGTTTGAACAATGATGTATAGATGCTGACCAGAATGACCAAACATTATCATACTCTTGTTAATTTAATCCTCAGTTTACATGAAATGCTCTGTTTTGAGAAATGTATTACAGTTATTTGTAAGTAATCAAAAGAATGTGAACAAAAGTGTGGGAGAATGGGAGAGGCAGAGAGGGGCAGAGAGAGGTAGAAAGAGGTATGGGCAAGCAAGAGGAGGGAAGAGTGAGAGGGAGAATATAACCACCCACCTAAGTGACTGGCATAAAACCGACCAACTTTCAGTTACAGGGAATGCTCAGTCACTAGGTTTATGGGAAAGAAAGAGACGAAAATTCCAACAGCCTGTTCAGTCAAAGCAAGAGCTGGACTCACACAGTGAGACTTTTTTTTTCACATCCTGTATAAAGCAATAGAAACATACACAAACATACTGTGACAGCTTCAGAACCAGAGGAGTTAATGGATACTTTCTGCAGCCTTAATGGCCTTGACCCTCTCTGGGTGAGTGAACAGAATCTGTGGAACTTTTAATATAAACCCACTAAATAAATGTTTATGATTTTGAATATAATGTACTTTTTTATAAAAGTTAAGCCTTTTGTGATCTGTTTGATGACAATATACCATCTGTAACCATATGATGCTCATCATCTGTTACAAGAAAACTGCTGTTTTAATACAAATGCATATAGTGTACTTTACGTGTATACATACTAACATGATTGTAGTTTTCCAACTGTGGAAAATATTGTCTTGTTTTGTTTATTCTATTATTAATCTATATAATGAACTTCTGTTGCTGTGCCTTTAATGGAGTTAGCGCAATGGCTTAACATCATTTCACATCAGTCTGATTAACGAATATGTTAATATATGTCATTACTAATACATCAGCATACATTTGAAGTTGTATATGGAAAGTGTTATTGTGTATTTGAAAATAAATTATCTTCCTATATGTATGCAATACATAGGTATTGATATGGTGCAAATCTGTGTTGGTCAAAACCCAAATACTTTATTCTTGTATTTTAAATACCTGCATTGAAGCCCTTGTTGGATATATTACACTCCAAAAGCACAATACAAACAGCATATTCCCAGAAGTTTTTTTCAATTCAAATTCAAAAAATGACTAAGTTCAAACCTCAGTGTTTCCTGGACTTCTCTGTACTTGAGCTCTGAACAAAGCTCATATTTGGGTCAGACTGTCTGACTGTAAGTTCAGCATGATTCTGGTTACTGTAGAAAATTTGAGCCCACATGTGAATGGCAAGTTGCTTTAAGATGAGCTTCTTGATGGTTGTTGTGGTTTTGATGATCTTATAATTAAATTATATTGCTGTATACTTACCTTACATTAACTTTGACTTACTAGGTTGTACTTGGTAGCACATACAAAAAGATTTTTCTTTATTATGAAAATGAGATTTTTCATTATTATATGTGATCGAATGATATAGGAGCAGTCTAACAACCCTGCTATCCCCCACTCCTGTTTCAGGACTGGAACCAGACATGGTATACACACCAACCTGAACTAAGCAACTGTTTTCAGAACACGGTTCTGGTCTGGGCTCCATGCATCTACCTGTGGGTCAGCTCTCCTTTTTACTGCCTGCATCTGTACTGTCATGGTCGACGCCGTCTACCACTTTCACTTCTTTGTAGTGCTAAGCTGGTAAGTAAGCACCTCAGCAAGCATGGTTTGGGATTGCAGTCTGTAGGATGGTTCTTTCTAGAAATGATTGACTGAACTTAAAATAAAGTGATGGCGTATCATAAGTTTAACTTCCATCAGGTTACGAGATCAGGTTACAATTTTACTGGAAGTATATCTATAGAACTGATGCTATCATGTTAGCATGGGATGGAGCAGTTACAAAGCATTTCACTGCCGGTTGTACTGTGTATAACTATGTATGTGACAAATAAACTTTGATTTAATTTGATTTGATTGATTTCATACTTGGCATCTATCCTAGATGTTTCCACACCTCATGGCGGATGCACTCCAACTTGTGCTTGTACTGCGGACAACCGGGTCACTTCCACCAGTCCTGTCCGGTTTGGCCAAAAGAAGATGCAGTAAAGGTGGGGGTCCTGTCATGCACACCATTTATTTCCCCCCAGACACTCCTCCATCTACCCATCATTTTAGACCCGGACGACCGCTCTCTTTCCTTGTCTGCATGTATCGATTCTGGTTCCGAAGAGAATCTCATGGACCAGGGGTTGGCCAAGCAGTTGGGAGTACGGGCAATACTGTTAAACAAGACCGTTAAGGTGGTTAACCTGGGAGAAACCCCCTTTAGTCGCTATCACCCATTGCACCAGCCAGGTCTGCATGTTCTGTTCAGGAAATCATTATGAAACTACTGTATTTCCTTTGCCTTAATTCACTCTACACTAGTCTCCGGTAGTGTTGAGAAAATTGAGAAAAATCAAGTATGAAGCATACTCGGGGACTAATGAACAAGAAACACAAGATAAAACATCAAGAATGGGCCAATAAATATCTTAACATCTTAAGGTTTTGTGGACTGATGAAATGAGAGTGACTCTTGACGCCAGCAAGGTGGAGGTGGGATACTGGTATCATTATTATTGCCAGTTTCTGGAAGACACCATTTTTTAAGCAGTGGCACAGGAAGAAGCTATTGTTCAAGAAAAAAACATGATTTTCATACAGGATAATGCTCCATCACATGCATCCAAATTCTCCACAACGTGGTTGGCCAGTAAAGGTCTAAAAAAATAATAATAATGGCAAGACCCCTTGTTCACATGATCTGAACCCCTAAAAGAACCTGTGGTCCCTCATAAAACAATACACCTTTTATTGAACAGTATCTAGGAGGCTGTGGTGGCTGCTGCATGCAATGTTGATCGTAAACAGATCAAGTAACTGACAAAATGTAAGTATGGAAAACTTCCTGTCTGTCATCATAAAGAAAGGTGTGAATATTGGTTTACTTGGTGAAAAAACTTTTTATAAAGTTCCTTAATAACTGCACATTAATAGCTACCTGCACAAACAGATTTCCTCTCAAGATAGTCAAATAAAAAACACGTGAGGAACCTCGAGGAACGCTGTTTCATTTCAATCTGCATGTACTTGTATGTTGCTAAAATGACAATTAAACCTTTCTTACTCTCTGACTGCAGATGGCTCTACAGATCCTTGCTCAAAATTTACTGATATACAAATGTCCCCTTGATGTCTAATATATTCCACCCATCAATAAGTGCCAGTGGTGTTATGCCTACTTACTATATACAACTACAAAATGTTGTTACTTTTGAGTTACCATGTAATCAAGGGAGTGTAATCAAGGATATTCTTGGTGTCAGGTGACATGAGGTTTCATCAATAAATGTTAGAGCATTTGTCTTAGCACTTTTCATAACCTCCATTCACCATGTCATGCTATTATTATAGAAAATGTTTAAAGGTTTATATTTTATATAACAACTCATCTAAATCAAGTTTTAAGCTAAACAAGTGCAATGGAAAACAAAAAAGCCATTGCAAATATATTCCTACAATCTAGCCAAGATTTTGTATTTGGTAATGGGTTAAAATTCATGAAAGTGAAATCTGCATGAAAAAACCACCCCAGCTCATCACCACCAGCTCAAACACATCCTTTGTCTCTGTAACCTCCAGCACTGTGGCCACCAATTAACAATGAATATCACTATCTGCTGCTCTCAACTGAGAAGGCTGCCACAGCAGCTGTATTTTTGACTTGGCACATCTTTTTACCCCAGATACTCATCCTGCCATGACCTTTCCTATTTATCTCGGCCCGTATTTAACTTCTTAAGATTACTCCTAAGAATGCTGCGAAGAATGGACTTAAATCTAAACTTATTCTTAGTTAAAAGCTGAGACTAAAAATGATTGTTTAAGCCTCTCACTCTCACTTTAAGCGAAGTGTAGGAGTAATTCTTAAGTGTCAGTCTAAGAGCTCATTTACGACACCTGTCAGTGCCGC
>JAOUQU010072124.1:0-16496 GCA_028566735.1 Ammoglanis amapaensis
TCGACTATTAGTCGATTAGTTGAAGTAAATGACGACCTCTGGTCGACCAGCAAAATCCTTGGTTGTGGACAGCCCTACTCAGGGGTCCAACAATGGCAATTTGTTGGTAGTGGAGCTTGAACCGGCGACCTTCTGATCTCTAGCCTAGTAACTTTAGTAGCCACTAAAGAATCACTGGTTTCCGAAAGAGAAGTGAGTTTAAAAAACAAAAGCAATAGTGCCTGTGTGTGTGTGTGCGTGTGTGTAATCAAACACAAACATACTGTTACACAAGCAAAACAGAACTGGTCTTATATAGTTGCTGTATTTACATTGGAGTTTCACATTTTGACCCCAAATGCAGAAGGTCCCCATAATGCAGATGTGACCCTGTGTGAAAAGAAGTTGGATGCCACCAATTTGGGACATTTTATCCCTCGACCATCAAAAACAACGAGTTTTTTGGGGGTCAGATTTGCTATCAAAGGAAGTTTAAAACTCTAATAGAAGCGGAAATATGTTCACTTTACCATCTATGCTTCTAAAATCCAGGAGATAAGTCCTGCTGTCCACCTGGTAAAGTTGCAGGCTCATCTTAGACTGCATTCCTGTGACCGTATTCTTTCTTCTGACACGTAAATAATACGGATTCACAACCTGGGAGAAGCACAACCAGAGCACACAGACATTTAAGTGTGGTTACTTTAACTAAGTGAACTTTTACATACTCATCATATTTAACTTACTGGAGTGTGGATGTGTCTAGATGTGTGTTCACACTAAACTATAATGCTGAGATTTAACTAGTAGGTTACACCATCAGGACTGATCATACAGAGCCACTGGTCCGTTCAAAAATACATCCGGATGGATTATTGTGTGTTGACATATGACATCACACATCCTGCATTGTGCATATCGTCATGGCGATGTTCGAACGAGACATCACTTAAAGCAAAATCACTGGGCAGCGACCACTTCAGCTAACAAACTAGCTAATGATCTCTGACCTCCTGAGATCAGAAATCTTCTCCCTAGATAAGTTGTGTGTATTGTTAAACGTACAAGATTGTATCTCTGTGATACTCGTTTGCAACGTGACCGTCCTCGTGGTGGGGGTTTTGTTGTCCAACCACAATTATGGTTTCGAGGTTTTTGCTTAGGTGGGTATTTTTGGATCGATGAGAGGAGTCGACCCCAGAACCTGTTCGTCTCTGACGCAAATGAGAAGGTTAAAGTTCAACAAATACAAACTTCCTGATAAATATCAGTTTTTTTTTTTACAATTCTTTGACGTAGCAGAAGTTCACATCACATCGATCCAAATCCTGTTCAAATAAACAGTTTTGGAGATCGATTTACTTATTTAAGATTTTTACACTTTATCTTACGATCTAGCACCAGATTGTGGATTCATAAAGAGCGACCGTAAGCTCTTTTCTCTAAGTACCAGGACACGACCGCCTGCAGTTACTGTTATTCTGGTACAAAAACAGTCATACCAACAAACCATGACGACGAGTGAACGTTAGGGATGTAACGATACTGAACGGATGTAATGATGTAACAATTTACTCCATCCAGTGTCTTAAAGATGTATTCTGACCAAGTGTCCCTTTTACTCTCACTTTAGAAAAGAAATCAAGTAAAATACTTAATTTGTGATTAAATTGTGTCTGTGCGAACAATAAATGCCCTTTATTTTTGGTCTAAGCCAAGAGGCAGTGCCCTCTGCTGTTTAAAGTGTGGCACATTTCTTAGCAGTTAAATGATCAGTTTAATTCCCTTTGATCTAAAACGTCCGTCTATCAGTCTGTCTAACGGTCTAGATCTAGATATCAGAATAGTCTCTAAGCCTTTATCAGATAAATGAAAGTCTGGAACTTCATTTTAACATTATACATAATAACATTTATCTTCTAGCTCACCTTCCATTCGTAATCGAGCTGCTTCATGGCCCTGCAGACCTCACTCATGATGTCATTAGGTCTGCTCTGGCTGCGGATGCCGAGGTGCCACTTGGCTCGCCGGACCCCCAGATGCTTGGACTTTTGGGGGTTGAGCTCATCCAGGGTGTGACGTGGTCGTGGCGACTGAGTTTCGGTCACCAGGAACGGCACTCGCTCTGGGTGAGGTTTGGCAAAGTGATGCGCGGGCAGATCATCCAGGAAGGAGTCGGGGGGGCTTGTGGCTAGGTAGAAGTCTTTGGCCTCGCTCATGATGCGACGGTTATCTATGATCAGGTGGTAAGCTACTGCTAGAGGGTCCTGGTTGTTACGACTGTAAATAAATACATTTTTAAAAAACAATTGAGAGCGATTGAAACTTTCCATATATGATCCGATTCGATTAGAACCTGCACAAACCTGTAAATGCAGTTGAGCACTTCCTCTTCGGTGCACTCGAACTTGTCACACACTTCTTTTAGTGCTTCCTCGTCGATCATATTGGTGCTATAAGAGGCGTCCTCTGGAAACAAATATTTAGGAAGGTCCTGCTTAAACCACTCATCTTCCCTATAAAGAAAACGAAGATTCATTGAGATGGAAATTACGATTTCACGTAATTTTTACGGTTGTTTTGTTGTTAGTATTGTAATCTTAACGCTGTGGCACCTGTTACGACTATTGTCATATTTAAAATCCATGCTGGATTAGCTACGATAAGAAATCTCTATAGTGGTACGACTGATTATAAACTTTGCACAATTGTGTTTACACAAAAAGAGACAAGAGTGTTATTACAATCTCACACAGAGAATTACAACAGAATAAATCACCTCTATTTTGATCAAACACCCTATAAGTTGCACAGAAATTGGTTTACAAACTATAATTATGGTTATTGGTTTAATTATTATATTGGTTTGCAAATTATAATTATGCTACATATAAATATGATAATATAATTACGCTACATCAATCACACGTCTGTAATGTTAAACCTCAGAGGCTGATTTATATTCCGTGTCTATACGTTGTTTTGATAACTCTGGTGCGATGAATGTAAGCTCTCACTCACCGGATCTCCTTGATGGTGGCTCTCTTCATGGGATCGACCTGCAGCATGTGTTTAAGCAGGCTGATAACCGAATGGTTCAGGTACTGCGGTGTGAAGAAGATGCCGTCGCAGATCTTTTTGAAAAGTGTTGGCACATGATCGTCATCGAACGGAAGCGTTCCACATAGCAGCGCGTACAGGATAACTCCACTGCTCCAGATATCCACCTCCGGCCCTGCATACAGCCTGAACAAACACGGTCGTGTCACAGGCCTTAATGAGCATCATACGAGCATGGACACTTATCTGAGTTGGATAGGCGACTTAATACATTTATTACATCACTTACATCCGACCAGTGGGCTGAAACTGCCAGGTAACACGTCTCTCAAACTAACTACTAGGGTAGAAATCAGAATGTTTGAAAAGAAGATGTTGGTTGGTTGTATTTTGTAATCTTTTTTAAATGGCCAGTGGTCTTTACCGCCTAATGAATCATTTCATGAATGTTAACAAAATCTTGAAATGATAGAAAGAAATCTAGAAGTGCTATTAACCAATAAACTTGCAAACTAAAGACTGTACCTTCCAGAGATGACCTCGGGAGCTGCGTAATTAGGAGATCCACAACTAGTCCGTAAAAACTCGCCGTCTGACATCATGTTCGACAGACCTAACAAACAATAATGTTTACTTCTGTTACAATCATTTCTAAAAAACCACTAAAGATGATTCTTTTTTAAAAGATTCTATTTAGTTCTTGTTAAACTGTGCTGGTGTTTCCTTGCGAACCAAAGTCGGCGATCTTGGCGTTCATATGAGCGTCTAGCAAAACGTTCTCAGGCTTCAGGTCTCTGTGTACCACCATGTGTCTGTGACAGTAGTCCACACCCGAAATGATCTGCTGGAACAAGCGACGACTCTCTTTTTCATCCAGCTGCAGAGAAGAACATCACGTTTACAATCAGCACACACACACACACACACACACACACACACACACACACACACACAATGTACTGTACTACTGGGACTGTATCGATCTGCGCTATGTTGCAATTTGCATGTTTTGCACCTCCTCCGGATCTCTGCTACTGTACTACTAGCACAGTATCACCTTTAAATTTGCACATTTATTGCAACTTGCACAAGTTTTGCATTTATTTAACACCATTAAATCTGCATTGCAGATGCTTCCACCACACACACGGTTTACTTAGTAACATGTACCAACACTCGTCCTGTCCCTTACCAACAAGTCCTGTCCCTTAATTACTGGTTTAGATCTAAAATTAATATTTGTATTCATAAACGATATAAAAATAACAATAAAACCTCTGTGCACAACTTTTTCTCAGGAATTCTGCAATACTACTACAGCTGATGTAACTTTGGCACTGACACAAAATGACTTATATAACACCAATTTAGATGCGACTACAAAACTAACCTACAAGATTCCCTATAAACCACAATTTATAGGGTTTTATATGTTGTATATCATATTACAGACCGCTTATCACTGACACTTTAATTAAAATCAACCTACACTGTGCTAGCTGAACTGACTGGTCCTTTTCTCATTCTGTGTCTGATTAATGATGTGTGGACATTGCATCATCACTACATTTTCTTCCCCACTAGTCAGGGTTTGTATTTTAAGAACAATAATGATAATGTCATACCTTTCCATTTTTGCAAATGTAGTCAAAAAGCTCTCCACCAGAAACATATTCCATAACCATAAATATGTCAGTCGGGGTACAAATGACTTGGTACCTACAATCACACAAACAGGAAAACAAAAGGTCTAATAGAGTTGTATTTGCATAACATAAGCTCCATTCATAATAGTCAACGATACACATTCTAACTTAAAATGTTTACAATATTATGATCTGCTGGGGTGATTTATTTGGTTGCCCCTCAGCATGACGGACGATGTACAGCAGTGACATCACTGTGAGGGATCTATAGGATGTGTAGGATACTAACAGTAGATAAGTGCACCACAGTACACACACATGATGGCAAAACATGTTTGCTGTAATTTGAGATGCGACCTGCTTTATAAACCTGTCTGACCTTCTAATGAAACAAAGCGGCGCTACTCACAGTTTAATTATATGCGGATGGCGGAAAAGCTTGAGGTTCTGGATCTCACGGCGAATCTTTCCAACCACATCGAGACTCCGGATCTTCTGTCTGTTCAGGATCTTTACAGCTACCTGGTGTTTAGTCAGCTCGTGTTGGCCCACTACAGAGAGATGTAAGCCATGCATATCAATGAGTTCAACACTTGTAAACAAAATGCTACAGGGGACGGGGGAAATATGAAGACCTGACTTACACCACAAAGACAAATGTATGTGGACACCACATACGTATGTTAACATGCATAAATATTATAGATCGTGCTATATAAATAAAATGCTTGAAACTTCATGGCAACAGTTGAAGTTCCCTGATGAATGGATTCCTGAACAAAGGAAAGGTTTCTTGTAAAAGAACGTCAGTGTTCTGCAGCTTCACTGAAACCCTTCTGAAATAGAAAAGAGTTTCAGCTCGGCGTGTGTGTGTGTGTGTGTGTGTGTGTGTGTGTGTGTGTGTGTGTGTGTGTTCAGAGGGAAAAGCATTAAAAAACAAAACAAACGTTAACAAAATACTCCCATTGTTCCGATTCATTTGACAAACACTCCGGTCATTAATCTTATAAGCATTCGAGCACAACGAATGGACTCGAACCCAAACCAGTACATAGTTTATAAAGCTTTTAACCGAATGTCCTTCTTTTGTCAACAAAAATAACCTCCAGAACACAAACTGAAGTATGTACAGGAACTGTAAACAACTAAAGCAAACTTTCCATTTGTTTATGAATCTGTCTTTGCCAAAACTATCAAACTAAAAATAAAGTATGAATAAAACTACCAAAACAAAACTTAAAGGAAGGAAATATGATGCCCTTGAGTGACCTAGTGGGTTCTGACCTTAAGCAAAAGAAACACACTCCAACCTGGATGAACTTACAAGTAGAAATAAACAAATAAACAAAGTACAAAGAAATAAAGATGCACAATTTCAGATCTGAATGTTCATTGTGTTTAAGGAACTTAAAGCAACATTACAGGATAAAGATATGACGAAATAATTAACGTATAAAACTGATTTAATTCGTGTTATTTGTTATTCGTGAAGTACAAACACAATGTTGTAACCATAATCAAAAATCTTGAAATACTTATTTATTATGAATAATTTTCCAAGCAACAGTTCATCAGCTCACACTGATGTTATTAACCTACAACTACACAACAAACCGAGCAGCACTTAAACAAAAACAGATAAAGAAAGCAAACACACATAAGAACGTGGTATAAACATATAAAGTGAAAATAAACGAGCAGATTAGTCGAACAGACATGTAGTTAATGTGCTGTTAGGCAATAAAGCCACTTAGCTACTATGCTAACGGTAATTCGCTAACAAGACAAGCGAACGCCTTGTATAACGTCTGTCTCGCAACGTTCATTAAAAGCCATTTTGTGTAAGAAATTACCTTTAACTTTACCAAACGTCCCAACTCCGAGCGTATCACCGAGAATATACTGTCCAATCTTCACCCTGCCGCCGTCATGTTTAGATTTGTCCGTCGCCATCTTCCGCTCCACCTGAACTGAAGACCGCCGGAGATCGACTCGTGTTGAGTCGTTCAACGAATCGGTTCCACGAGTCGGTTCTTCGAATCAAATATTTTTGTTTCAACAAAAATTCTAAAATCAGGATTGATTGTTGATTGATATGTGTGTGTGTGTATATATATATATATATATATATATATATATATACACACATATATATATATATGTGTGTGTGTGTGTGTATATATACACGCACACATATATACATATATTTCTGAGAGATAAAAACTTGTGTATTTTATGACACAGGGCTGCGGCTCGGTGGAAATGTAAACACAGGCCACGATTGGTCCCCGGGCGTATCATTTGTGTTACAAATTTTCAGAAAACTTTAAATAAACTGTTTCATGAAATAAACTTTATTTAACTTTGAACATCGTGTTTTACACTTCAAGTAACGTTCATGACAGGAGAAGTTCATTTCACAAGTCACATCAAACACACTCGTGGATAATTTAGAATCTTTACTTTGCCTTGCCTGCATGATTTTGGACTGTGGGAAAAACCCGGAGTGCCGAGAGTAAAGCCACAAAGACGCGGGGAGAACAAGTCAACACTGAAAGCTCCGTCTCTACCCAGGAATCGAACCCGGGACTTCTTGCTGTGCTGAACACTAATCCACCGTGTCGCCCTCATAAAATACAAAACAGAACCTGTCAAAGTTCTAGAAGTCTAATGTAGTTAATAGTAGTTAAAACTGAAAATCAACTGATGTGCTGTGAATCAATAGTAGATCTGATAAACGATTAACAGTGTTAATCGAAGAAAAAATATTTGCTCTTCTGCAATTATTTAACCATAAATCATAGAACACTTTCATCATTTAGCAGACATGACTTACAGTGCAGTTACAATCTGAGTAACGAGAGTTAAGAGCCTTGCTCAAGGGTCCAACCGAGGCAACCTAACCAGGGTAAAGATTTAACCACAATGCCTTTAATGACCAGTCCTGTACTGTAATCACTAGGATACGTTTGGTCTTAAAATATAGATATTATTTATATACAGTTACAACTGAATTTAACTTAATTATTTAGCTTTTTAAGAAACAACATTATTAAATAGGACTGAATACAATTTGTACAAATCGATCGAGATTTAAATTATAAAAGTTCATTATACAAATTACATTAAACATAATCAATATTATTCTTTATTCCTTATTTTCCATCATTCCATTTTCTCAGAATATCTTCAGCTGCTTGGAGAGTTGAATCTTCCTGTACACAGAAAATAAAAAACTGGATCATTCCGTGGGTGACTTAGTGGCTAACACTGTCACCTCACAGCAAAAAGTCCCAGGTTCGATTCCCTGGTCAGGCAAGCTAGGGCTTTCTGTGTTAAGTTATTACCATTATCTTTGACGTACCTTAACAAAGCAGAACCGAATGTAGTTCTGAAAGTCCGCTCGATGCTCTGGGTTGTAAAATGCTGACACAGGAATCGTTCCCAGGCCCTGAAAGAACAAATGGGACATGAAATAATTTTCCCCTTAATGTCTTAAATAATTAGACATGACAAATGAATTAAAGACATTTGAGACATTTACACTCACCTTTTCTTTCATGAGCCACTTGGCAAATCTGTAGTCGTAAGGTTCCTCTGTGGCTCCTGGGTCAGTGAGGTCGACTTCTATATGTCAGATATATAAAACATAATACTGGTGAGGCCGTTTTAAAAACGATAACACAAACAGTTACATTGTGGGTGTAGATGACCTCACTGAGATTGGAGATGTCCGTGATCATGAAGTAGCCGCCCTCTGGCACGTAGGGCTGCAGGTCGACGTTCCTTAAACACTCAGCAAGCCTCGATCTCTTCGTCTGGAGCAGTGTGGGTAACTGTTTAAAGTAGCTTTCTTCTCTTCCAAATGCATCATACTCCCGCTGAAACCCCACAGCTACTGCTTCCTGCAAAATAAACAACCACCATTTACATGTTCGACCGAGAACGCAGAGAGCTTGTACTGCATTACAGAAAATTATGGTGCATTACTCAAGAGCAAACGTTGCGGGATCGCTGGGCTGGACGTGGAGTCGTTACCTCACGCCATAAAAACACAAACCTTCCAGATGTCCCACCAAGAATAAATAGGTGTCAAGTTTCTGAAGGTGTTTACACACCAATGTTAGTGAGTGAGAAACATCATCGTTGTAGATTTGATCGATATTGAACAACATTGATTAAACATTGATCATAAACAATTTTACGTAAACGTCGAGGCACCGACATCTGCAGGGAGAGACGACTAACTACAAGTGTGTGCACTGCATTGTTTTGATGGCTATCGCGCCCTATAATAATCTATTGTAAAACAGAATGTGTTGCGTTACCTGGGCAGCAGTGGCGCAGTGGTACACAGAATTCTGATGGACGGTCTGTAAGTGCTTTAAAATGTGTGCAGGTGCTATTGCCCAACCCACCTAAAACGAACACAAAGTAACAGCTAATTATACAATTATAACACATTTATGGAATTACATTTCCTTTCATTGTTAGCAATTGTACCAAGACAGAGAGAGGTGTAGTTTAGTGACGCTGATAGTTAACCAGTAACCAGAAGGTTAAAGTCCAGGCACTAATACTGTTGGGCCCTTGAGCAGGGCCATTAACCTACAATTGCTTAGACACTATGATGTCAAAATGAAGTTGCTTTGGATAAATGCTAAATGCTGAGAAAGTAAATGTGGAGTAAACGTGAACTGAATGCTCATGAGTAGTTACACATTTATAAAATTATTATTCTCATCCCTCTCAAAACCAAAACATTGAATCCCAGATGATGATTTAATATCTTTCGACACATATTACCTTCCATCCTGTAGCACTGAAGGTCTTTCCTGCACTTCCAATGGTGACCGTGCGCTCCCACATGCCTGGAAAACCCGCTACACCAAAAACACTGATTATTCCTCAGATCTTTTCAAAAATTAAATGTTTCGAGTCACGGGTTTGATTTCTTAAGTAAGCCAATCCGAAGCTTTACGTGAGAAGTTTGCATGTTCTACCCGGTTTCCTCCGAGTGTCTGGTTAATTGTAAAATTAACCGCAGTAAAATCTGTTTATAGTCAAGGATCATCCATTCATCCATGATCTACTGTTAGAAGTGCTCGATCGTATAGGTTTAGGGTTTAGGTCTCTAGTCTGTTGCAGGATACAGAGACAAACACACACATAAACACGCAGGAGAACATGCAAACTCCACACAGAAAACCATGGATCGCCTTACCCGGGAATTAAACCTGGGTGTTCTTGCTGTGAGGTCACAGTGTTTGCTAACATATTTACTCTCACCAATTTTAGTATGTTTAGTTCCATCATATGTGAGCCACTCATACACCTCATCACTGATACAAACAACATCATGCTTTACACACAGCTCGGCTATCAGCTGCAACTCTTCTTTCTGAAAAACCTGCAAAGTTTAAATTCAAGTCTTAAAATCTCTCCAAATTATTTCATATATTCAAACAATGTATTATCATACACATCTACAAGTAAACAGGACTCACCTTGCCTAAGGGATTGTTGGGATTATTAATGATGATGGCTTTAGTGTGAGGGTTAAATTTACTGGCCAGTTCTTTAGGACACAGAACCCAGTCAGCACTGGATAAACGTTCTCCGCTGATCCTCTTCTGTAAGAGACGAGCACACACAGGTTAAGCCATCGCTTTAAACATTTATAAACATTTATAGTTGCACAGTGAGCACTGACAGGTTTCAGAGGGATGTAGACAGGTTTTCCACCGGCCATTAATGTCATGGACTCGTAGCAGTCAAAGAACGGTTCGATGATAATCACCTGCAACCACAGAGCAAACAGAACAGCAAACGTCATACGAAACATCGTTTAGGTTGCAGATAATAAAACGTTTCGTGGCGTCACTCACTTCATCACCTTCATCAATCAGCGCCTGAAACGCACAGTACAGAGCTTCATACGCTCCCACAGTAACTAGGATGTCCTCCATCGGCTCGATTGCATGGTTCATAATCTTTCCAAAAAACTCAGCAAGGATTTTAACCAGGCGTGGGTGACCCTGTAGATTATTGGTGGAAAATAAATTCTTACATTTAATCACGTTACTGCAATTGACTCGTTTTTTGTGTATTTGTACTTGTTAGATTTTACCACTTGCACTTAGGTATTAAATACTAAGAATTGTTATTTGTGACATTTTTTATTTTAACTCGCTTTTGAATGTATTGAATTTTATGATTTAATGGTTGATTAAATTGAGTTTTGCATAATATGAGCCCTTTGACAAAACTAACGGATGAGGACATGAATGTTCATAAAAACATTTCAGAAGCCAAAAAGAAAAACACGAGAATCAAGCAACAACGATCGCAGGTCAATGAATAATAAAGAAGTCTTACGAAGGCTCGTGTGTACTGGTGCATTTGTGTTCCGCCGTTTACGGCATTGCTAAACGCCTCGAGGATGAAACTGGGTGGAGAGAAATCAGGGAATCCCTGACCCAGGTTCACTACGTTGTACTCAGCAGCAAGACGTGTAAACTCCACCCTAGCAGATAAACACAGACAAAAATCGGTGACAAAAGTAATTTTTATTTTTATTATATTTATGTATGATGAAAGACTTTGCACTTTGGTCATCTTGGTGTATCTAGAAATAGTACAAAAATAAAAGTGTAAATTATTACCAGACATTCTTGTCGACTCCCCGGGTTCTCTGTGCCTGCAGTTTACGGGACATCGTGGCCTAAAAAGGCAAAACAGAGCAAGGCTGGTTTATGTGTACAGGAACTGTGTGTGTGTGTGTGTGTGTTTGTGTGTGTGTGTGTTGGTCTCTGTACCCTGCAGCGGACTGGTGACCTGTTAAGGTGTTTAGTGTATTCTCCCAGTTTGTGTCCCGCAGTGACCCTGAGTAGCACCGGTCCACAGAGCATCCAAGGATCGGGTACGACTGGAAACGAATTAAAAAAAAAAGTTACTGTGATGCAGCCACGTCCTGGCAGTTAGAGAACTGACATTGTGATCAGAAGGTTGCAGGTTCAATTCCAAGAAGCACGAAACTCCCTAACTGCTCCCTGAGCACATGTGCTCACTGCTGCCCCCTAGTGTGTGCTCACTGCACGGATTGAGCTAAATATGGATTATAAGTAATGTTTAAAATCTTTTAAACTTTTTCAGAATAGTAACTACTCGTATTTAAGTAAAAATGTTAAAGTAATAGTATCTTTACTAAAGAAGTACATTTTAGTACTCACACTGTAGTCTAAAAGTTTTAAGACGGTCCCTAACTGTATGACCTTACAGAAGTGTCATTTTGGAAATAAATTAAATTATTTTACTGACTAGACTGAATTATTATGTCTAATTTGGAAAATTTAATATTGCTATTGTTACAAATTAAACCGTGTCAGTCACCGAGCTTTTACACAATCGTGTTTGTGCTAAATAATAAATAGCACGACCTTAAATATAATATTAACGAACACTTATAAATACGCATTCCATAACGAAATATATTTTAAAATTATTTTCTAGACATTAATTTTAAAAAAGAGTAAACAAGTGTAACGGCTTGGCTTACTTTAGAATTCTGCAGAAGTCGCCGAACGGCAGATATTGGCTTGATCCTAAACAACTGCTTTCTCCCTAGAACAAGTGCACTTCGCTCTGTTTAAAAGCCGCCGGATGTAGTGCATTACATGAACCCTAATAAGTCATTAGAGACGCAGCCGCTCATGCTAAAGCCGAAGATCCTCCACAATAAGAGACTTTCAAGTTTATTTAAGATAAACCTGTCAGGACAAAGTCCGTCCAACTTTATATATCATCCATGTTCTGGTGTTACCAGGGTTTAATCCTGTTTAGGGTCAAAGTGGAACACACACTGGGCCAATACACTAAACACCTGAACAGGTCGGCAGTCTCTTGTAGGATACACACACACAATTTCACTATCTCCTATTAACCTGTTCATGTCTTTGGACCGTGGGAAGAAATAAATGTATCTGGTGGAAACCCACTCTGTTTGTGGGTGTTTATATATCCACATTCTGTGATGAACAGATTTATATGCAATATTAGATAAGTGCATCTGCATTTGAAATGAAAATGAGTAGTATCACAGCATGGATTCTGGAGTCACAGCACCCGGGGATGGTCTAATTCCTTTAACCAGTACAAAGCTGGACACTTTTGGCCTTTCAGCTTCACTCCATAGACGTTAACAAAACAAGGAGTCCATTAGCTCAGCTCTCTGCAATTAAAAACTTCACACACACTCAGTTTCAAATAAGCACCAGTTAGTCATTTACTCTGTCCAGTTCAGTCCTTGCCCTCTTTCTTGCAGTGCTTCAACTTACAATGACCCACCAATCCATCTTGCTGTTCTCCTCCTTCTCAAATGGGTTTTGCACTTCAGCAGGTACCTCACTGGGCACCTGGAGGGCCTGGGAGCCCACAGAGTGGGAATCTAATTACCAGCTCAGCTCGAGGCTGTTGTGATGGGCTTTTTGAGCTGCTGCAAGCTAAGCTCTCGTGTTCAACATTGTTAAATGGTTTACATATCAACTTAATGCTGAGAGGTGAAAACTTTTGTACTGTACAGACTGTGGTATGAATTATTGATTTTCCTAACCTTCCCCTCCGAAAGCAAGACACCCTACAGAATGTCCTGTTTTAAGGGAAAGTTGGACACCACTTTTGAAATTGACCTAAACAGTGCCTCTACATGCCTAAACAGCACAATTTGTATTGTATTATTTATTATTTCTGAGAACTGTTGGCCAACAAGGTTTTGTTTCAGTGTAGCACAACGTTACCAGTTTAAATAATGACATTTTATAACCGTTCCCATTCATACAAGTTTATCCGGTGTATCACATGTTTCCCTGTTATTCTTACCGGCAGTGATGGCGTCTCTTGGCAATCCAGAACTCACTGTCACAACTGAAGCAATGCGATGCCATGTGGTCTGGAACCCACCTGGTAACCTGTGTGATAGAAGGAGATTTTCATGTAATATGCAGGTCTGTAAATTCTCGTCCAGTTTTAACCAGGAGTAAACCAACGCAGACACGAGGAGAGCATGCAAACTCCCTGGGTCTACCTACGGAATCAAACCAGGGATTTCTTGCTGGGAGGTGACAAAGCCACCATGCCGCGGTGCTATTTCTGAAGAAGGTAAAAACTATTTTAAATGAAACCTAATTTAGCAGCTTAGTGAAAAGTGAATATCAACACATTAAACTAGAATAACAAGAAACATTTCCTGCCATGAATGTAACCGAAATCTAAATTATTAATCCGAATTAAAGTCTCTAAAAACGAACAACAAACGTTCCTGCGTGTACAGAAAACGTTACCGTAATGTCCTTCACTAGCTTACCTCTGTGTCCTTCCTTTCCACACGATCCCAGCTGCCCTCACTGAGACGATCCTCACTGTGAGCCGACAGAGAGTCCTCTTCATCTCCATCATCCGACTCGCGCAGGCACGTCTGTGGTGAGACGGTAGAGGTCACACAACAGATCAAAACACAACAGGCTTTTTAAATCTTCCAGAATGTTGTTCACTATTTAGGCGGAAACGATTCCTCGGGTACATCGATTAAAAAAAAAAAAATCTCCAAGGAGTCGTTTCATCCATGCACATATTTAGGACACATTTACATTCATTCATTGACTTTTGGTGAAATCTAGCAAACGCTACTATATTTTAAAATCAAATATTTTCAATCATTATCAAAGATCATTCTGCTCTAGTTCCATTTGTACATTTAAAAGGACTTCTGACATGTATCTGATTACTCGATTAATCACTGGAATCATCGATAGAACACTGATGAAAAGCCCAATGAAAAACTCACGATATCATCCTCATCGTAGATGTCCGGTTCTGAAGGAGGCGAGCCGCACTGCCGGCTCTCAAGCTTCATCTGGAGCTGTTTGACCTGCCGACGTAGCAGCTCCACTTCCTGTTTGTAGCTAGCCTCGATCTGGCGCAGACGCTGCTGCACGGCATCCAGCGCCACCGGCAGGCCGTCGTCGTCCAGGCAGTGGGCTGCCAATGGGCCCTGCCGTAACGACGTTGGCCCTAGGGACGATGAAAAAGCCGAATTCCACAGTGTGGCGTTTTTTACTGCGGACATCCATGCAGGCTGGACCGGACTGCCCAGACTCCGTGGGGGTTCTCGATGCAAGCCGTTGACGCTTCCAGCTTGGGCTCGTAGAAGTTTTTTAACGCTTTGTGTCCATTTTTCATCACTTGCAGCTGAAACCTGCAGTTGGGGCTTGTTGAGACCTTTTTGAACGGAATGCAGGTCAGCCTCACACTCATCTTTGATGGTCTCGGTTGAATCTTCCAGCTGGACTAGTGAATTTAGCTTCTTGGTTTCTAAAAGCTCTGCAGCCGTAGATGACCAGAAGTTTGGAGTGTTGATGGTGCCATTGGTGAGCGGACTATCGAGTGGATCTTCAGATGGAGTGAGAAAAGAAGTGGGGTTAGCAGTCCTTGGTGAAGGTGGGAGGGTAGGACTGGTGATTTGAAGCATGGCTTGTTGTAAAGGTGCTTGGTGTTCCGGCAGGGCCGAGTCGAACGTTAAGGGGTGAGGCAAAGTTGGTAATGGCTGTGTGGTAAAACAAGGTTCTACTTGGACATCCAAGCAACCATCCTGTCCAGACTTGAGAGACGGGAGCGTGTTGGTCTCCTGGTCCTCACAATCTAGTCTGGTTTCAGAGGTTACTTCTGGGCTGTCGGTAAAGCTGCCAGCCTGGCCAGTCACGGTCTCTAGAACAGTCCGTCCCTCCTGGCAATGCTTGTTGAGATTGGGGTCGCTGGAGGTTCGAGTGAGAGCCACACCATTTTCAAAAGCGGTAACTAAGTTCTCCATAGAACGTGTCTTGGAAAGCCTATAAAAAAAGATCAAGATCAAGTTCTTAGATGTCCTAAAAATTCCTAAATGAACAAAAATGTCACTCATTTATTATCATGTTTTACCCTCTGATTACAATAATTTTTTTACCTAAGAAAGTGCTGAACTGCTGACGGTGTGACAGACATACTGACCTATCGAGTGAGCGCGAGGTGAGCTCCTCTCCCTGGGTGGAAGGACTTAGATAGATCTCCATAGTGTCTTCAGCTGCGGTGCACGGAGACGAGGTGGGCAGGTAAACAGCCGTCCACAGCTGCAATGCTCGGGTGTGGCACACCGGCTGCAGGACCTGTAGCATAAATCAGAGATCAAATGTTAATTTTCTTAATCAACTCCATAGCCAACATTACCAAAGGTTACTCTCAGATATCTGGCCAGAAAGAGAATGTTTTTATTTGGCAAATATTTTATGCTAGTTCAGGTCATTACCATATCATGACATGGGATGTAGAGAAAGTTCTGGAAGTTTTTATTGCCAGCTCTCAGCAAGGACCAGACCGAGCATGTCCGCTTGTAGAGGTTACGAACTTCTCGCTCTCTGGCGTTATTGCACAGGAACGTACCATACAGACACGAGTATGTGTGCTGTACTAGCTTGACCTGCAAATAAAAAAAGTCCAAAGTTGAACTTTTCCAGACCTGGCAAAACACACCTCTCCATTTCTTCACTCGATATACAGTTGGCGTTGACAGACCGGCCTAAAGGGTGAAATCCTATTCTGACCGTTTTCTAATATATATGGTTCCCTATGTAGGCATCAAGACAGCATGGCAGCTCGCTAGCTTTTGGAACCGCCAATATGAAGCGTGTTCATTCTACAATTTCACTAGGGCTGTCCACAACCAAGGATTTTGTTGGTGGACCAGTGGTCGTCATTTACTCCAACTAATCGACTAATAGTCGA
>JAOUQU010072229.1:0-16495 GCA_028566735.1 Ammoglanis amapaensis
GTGCCCGGAGGAAACCCACGCCGACACGGGGAGAACATGCAAACTTCCGCACAGAAAGTCCCCAGCCCGACCCGGGGATCGAACCCCCCGGGACTTCTTGCTGTGAGGCGACAGTGCTGACCACTCAGCCACCGTGCCACAGTGTATATATATATATATATACACACTAATGATCATTTCAGACCTGATAAATGTCGAATGTGTTTGCATTTTGTGCTCATTTGTTTTAAATGTTCATGATAGTTACTGATTTGACAGCCTTTCAATTTTGGTGCACGTTGATGAACCGAAACATCAAGACCACCCCAGATAAGGACAGTGTAGCCTTGTGGGTAGAGCGTTGGGCTGTGAACCCAAAGGTTGGGGGTCCACTGTTGGGTCCTTGAGCAAGACCCTTAACACTGTCTGCTCCAGGGACGCTGTACTGCGCTCTGACCCCCAACTTCCAGACAAGTTGGGATATGCGAAGAGAAACATTTACAGTTGGACTCTACATCCGTATATGTGTAATGACAAATAGAACTTGAATTTGTTTAGATAAAGGGTCTTTTAGTGTACGGTAAAATATCATACAAACTGAGGAGAGAATATATAGATACATTCAATAATAATAATTCATCCATGTTGATTACACGAGATGTGATTGGGAAACTTTTTATTATTGGTAGATGCTCCTCTCACAAAACAGTGATGGGTGTGCTGTTGTTGGGTTCTTAGAAATGTTAATTGACAGGGAAACAAGCCGTAAACTGCTGACGGGTTGTTAAATAGTCAGGACTCATGGATCCTGGATGAAATGACTGTTAGCGCTGCTCTGGCTCTCTCTGTAAGTCTCCATCGATCAATTGATCAATTATTATTATTTTATTTAAATAAATGACTCAGCTGATTTAATCCATCACAAGTCTCACAATGTTGTGTGTGTGTGTGTGGGGGGGGGGCATTTAGATTGCAAATTCTAAAGTAGAATTGGTGGCACAGTTGCTTCACAGCTTAAATGTGTTGGGTTTGATTCTCAAGTCAAGTGTTTGACCTTTTCGGAACTTGGACCTGATTTAAAGTGTTCTGTATTTACAAAAGCTTTCTTTACCTCAAACTCGAGCAGTTTAGTTTACACTTTATTATAATTTTAAATAATGGCTCTATTACTGATTTATGAAAGGAGTTTTTATGATTATGTGGGTCAACCAGCTGGGTAATTCTCATAGTTTCAATCACTAAAGTTTCATAGAAAACTGTTTAAGCAGAACAAAATATTGTGGATCCATAATTATTAACCAATAATTGGTAAATTATTGTAATTCACAGTGAATTGTTATCTAGGGGCTATTGTTTTTAAAATATCAGTGCTGCTTGGGAGCTCTAAATTAAGCAGTTTTAATAATAATAATAATTTGATTTGAGAAATCGGCGATGGTCCACGATCACTGTTTCTTGTTTTTGTTTGACTGCTCAGCTGTCAATCACCGATTGAGCTCATTAAATGAACCAATCATTGTTGAATCTCTGGGATTTTTTTATTACTGTAAATATTTTCATTTTGTGTCATTAGACGGCTGTTATTTGTGATCTGAAATGCATATTTTGTTTTGTTCATTACACAATTCGTCTACTACAGTGGAATTTAAATGTTTCTTTTGGGAAACTCGATGGTTTTTTTGCACATTAGACCATTTCATTCTTCGGCTTTTAGGACAAGGATGGATATTCATCACGTTTCAGCTTGATCAAATGAAATGCGGTAATTATTATAATGCCTGGTTACCATTGTTGTGTAATCAGTTCTGAATTTCATTTTGTCAGTCAGTTCAGAAATAGGCAAAATCTGATAAGTTTGGTACTTATTCTGAAAAGCTGACCAATACGCTAATGTTTGTGCATTTAATAGTAAAATAGTGATCATTTTAATTGAAATTGTTAAAGTTTTTTCTTTACCACGTTATTTCTTTACCAGACCGCAGTGGATTTGTTAGTCTCGTGTTAAAAAAAAATCTACTGAGATGCCAATTTTCTAAAGATTGTGAATTAAGTTTTAGCTGAATTGTGTTTTAGCAGACATTGACCAGACATTTTTAATTAAAGCATCTAATAATTAAAGACTAGTAGCTCAGGATGGCAGTTTATAGTTAACAAATTCATAATTACATGTCCAGTATCACAACTACTGAGCAACCATTTGTCCATGTTCATGGAAAATTCCACAAAAATCGCAGTTTGTGAAATGAAGTAGTTTTGTTGGCTGTTTGATTGCTGTGTAAACTTTCTAAGCAAAAGAGTTAAAGCAGACACATGAGTCTTATCTCCAAGGGTAATGTGTTCTGTCAGGTTCATGTGGAACAACTCTGAATGTAAGATTGAAACCTATTGCGTTTTGGGCTGGTTTTGAAGACATGCTTTCTTCCATCTTGCCCGCACGCACGATCCAAGTTTTCTACGTATGTACACATGCTGTGTTTCTATGAAAGATATTTGAATATTTAAGAAAACGTACCCCCTTTGTTTAAAGAATGTAATATACAAGCACAGATTTGAATACCATATTTGTACCACTCTTGTGATCGTAAAAGGAATGGAAGCTGAAAAAAATGGAGAACGAGGTACAATAAGAGTTGGAAATATATGAAACTTTGGTCAAAGAAGGAGGTCAGAAGACGTTAAAGTTGTCAAGAAGGCACCTTTTTTGACCATCTTTTATAGTGTGCCATTTGTCCTATTGTTGGAGTGGACAGTAGAGTCTTCGATGTCACACATACAGATACAAAAGATGCTGTGCTGCCACTCTCCAGTATAAAGTGGCCCCCTAGTAGAGGGCTGTTTCCACAGTAACGTCCTTCTCTGTGCCCTTTCAGCATTCAGGTTCAGTATAATAGATTATACAGGTTCAGCATTTTAGAGTTTAGAATGATACCA
Organism: Ammoglanis amapaensis; assembly: GCA_028566735.1. NCBI lineage: Eukaryota > Metazoa > Chordata > Actinopteri > Siluriformes > Trichomycteridae > Ammoglanis > Ammoglanis amapaensis. The sequence goes on from JAOUQU010072229.1 coordinate 2,911, forward strand.
ATACAGAAATGTTTTTCACGTTTGACCAATAATCCATGGCATCATCATTATTTATAAATCTTCTTGAGCGTTGTGTGGAAATTAAACATTAGGTACATCTGGCCTTAACATTTATCCACCGGATAACAGAGGAGGAGCAGCATCTGTGGAAAAGCATCATAGATTTACCGAGTATCTGAGTTATGGCAGATGCTGACCTAATTCTACAACCTAAATGGTTAACTCTCTTGTGGTGCATCGTTTCATGCCCAAACCTATTACAAAATACATGAGACAGTTATCTCTGAAACCGTGTCAGAAGGAAAGCCTAAACGGTTATCTTATACTATTCCATGAAAGCAAGTGTACCGTAAATTAATAGCTGCCACACCTCAGGTGTCACTGTCTACAATCAAGCAACCGTCACACAATAAGGATGTAACGATGCACCATGAGTCAGTTAAGGCCAGTTTATACAACATCATAACCCAGAGCCCCTGCATCAATGCAACCCCCTCCAGCTTCATATCAGAATTCCTTTAAATACCAGAGGGTTTACCTAAGTTGGCATGTTGGGCCTTATTCTAAATTAACTTGGGCTTATGATGACATTTCCTGCACAAAGGTGGTCAAGAAGAAAATCTTAAGAAAAGGCTTTGGGAGATGTTGCATGTATGTACTCATTTGCTTAATTCATAACCCTAACTTGTATACTGTGCATATATATCTGCCTGTTTATAAAATATTCAATAAGTAGATGTAAAATTGTGCCTGTATTTGATGACCACCAATTACAGCCGGTCCCCGATACTGCAAGTTTGCCACAAGCTATTTAAAAGGTATTTTTTTGTGGAATTGGACATCTCTTGGGGGGCTAAAAAGTAAAAAAACTTCTCATGGTCCTGAAGAGCAAGTATGTCAAATGTCATGGTGATCAAAGCAACAGTGTGGACAAACACACAGACTTTCACCCTTATGTATGCATTGTACCTCTTTCGAAATAAAATAGAATTTATTTTGTAGAAAAAGAACAGATAGTTGTGTTATACTTGTGTTTATTTTATTTTTATATAAAGAATTGAGAAAAATGTGTGCTGAACCATAAAAATACAAACTTCTATTATCAATGTAGCATCTTTTATGTGAACAGTTCATCAAAACTGTTGTTGGGTATGTTTAGTAACATCTTTCTGTACCCAACAAGATCAGAGCTTTGGAATTTGGGGTTGTGAGGGTGGTGTAATACCAGCAATAGACAAGAATTGCAGGATATAAACTGTCAGGCAGGTTTGTGTGTGTGCACCCGCCATCCGGTGCATTTCCTTTCGCCTGCAGCACATCAGTGTGTGTCTGCTGAGTGGGAGATAAACTCCGACACTCTCCAGAGTGCAAACAGCAATAGTTTATGTTCGTCTACTGCTTAACTGTAAAAAAACCCTCACACTCTGCCCTTTATTTTTGATTCTTTTTGCTTGCAACCTTTAACTCTGAAAGGTGAGGAAGACATGAACGAGCGAGCATTTGCCTCCTTTCTGCAGTCCTAAAATAGAGCGATTAAGCTAAACGGCAAATTTCCGAGATGAGCAGGTGCTTGTTATGGTTTTTAATCAGCCACTTTTTTTGTGATTGCCTGTGGGACTCCACACCCTTGCAGTTGTTTTCTTTTCATTTGCATTTCCCCAACATTTACATGCATTGTGAGCTAATCGTTGGAATTACCCTATTTTTAAAAAACAAGACTGGAAAAATAGATGTAATCATTTTCCACTCATTTACAAAATCAGTTATTGTAGTTATTTTTATAATTGTTTATACTATGCAGTATTTTTCTATCTGTGTGTCATATTGTATTGTATGGTAAGATGTCCCAGCTCAAGGCTTGCTAATAGGCCAACTGAGAAAGTTTACGGCTCTTTTGTTGTAATTAGTGATGCTAGCATTTCATTACAGCACACAGCAGGGAGTCCTAATTGACTGTCATTCGGTGATGTGATTTGGGCAGCAGTATCTGATTGTACTTAAATTGATATGCACAAGTCAAACTCGTTTATTTAATATTACATCTGATGATTTAGGACAGTGGGTATAAAACGTGTCTAGAGTCACAGTTTTCGAGCATTTGCCGCAGCTACATGCTTTCGCAATAACCGGAGTGAAACAAACTTCCATGTTCTTTTAAAAGATGTAAAGGATCATCTGTTGAAGCCTGGTACAACTGTGTCTGTAACCAAGACAACACACAACCGATTTAAACCCAGAAACAAAGAAAATATGTTTTGGATTTGACAGAGCTTAAGACTTCTTGGATTCTCTTCTGGATTTTACTACCTGTCCAAATGCCCTCCGTGGATGCTTAAAAGACACGAAGTATGCTTATATGCTGCATACATTCACAAAACATTGTATTTGTTTGCTTGATGTTAAGATGTCTTGCTAAGCCATCAAGGGACACCATTCTGCACAGTGACCACTGACCAGTCTCAACTGGACCTCTCAGCTGTATGAAAGCTAAAGTTGTTCTAACCCCATAAACATATAAGTCAGCGATGTTGCTAGGTTATTCTGCTGCAGCACAAACCGAGAATCTTGACCTTCTGACCGATGTCCAGCTTTCATGGATATAGCATGATAGTTTGATGTGAAATGTTATGCTTTCTGCCAAGAAATTAAATGGTGTACTTGCTATTTGGAACCATGTGGAAGTTTATATACTTTGTACAATCAGCAATCGTCCAAACACAACAGGGTGTATCTATATTTATATATAAATCAAGTAATTCATAGCCACAACCTGAGTATTTGTGTCAAATACTCTGTTGGAGTGTCATTCGTGAAAGATTGACTTTAAATGTTGGATCACAAATGAAACATAGTAAACACCAAGGCACCGCCTATATTCATAGAACGTCTGTATTATCTAGTGTACGCGTTCTGTTGTTTTGATGGCTATGTTGTTCCCTCCTAGGGGGTAGGTCTGTATTCTTTGCTGCACAGACTGGTAGTTCGGAAAAAGCCAAGGCTCTAAAGTATAAAAGTAAAAAATTGCTTTTAGTCTTTTACTCTAAAAGTAAATCTGCAAATACTAGGAAGAGGATATTTTTATTATTCGATATTGCACATCATATCAAGCACTTCAGTGAACTAGAGGCCAGTCTGTCTGTCATTTAGCCTTATTTGTTGTGACAAAGTTGGTTCTAAGCTATATTTTATCATTGGTGCAATAAATGTTTACAACATTGAATACAAACACTCATCATTGTACATGTGGAATCATCTCCGTTCCACAGTGTTCGTTAAGACAGCATCTGTTTTGAGCTTGGTTTTTTTGGAGCTGCCGGTCAGCAGAGACAGTGAGCAGCTCAGCTCCGTGTTCCCACACTTCTCTCTTCCCGTTTAGGATCTGTCGTGACAATGAGGGCTAGTGTGTGTCCTTTAGATATTTCGAAAGCCGGTCGTACTTTTTCCTGCTTTGCTGAAAGAACCTCCTGTTCTCACACAGAGAACCTTCAGAGTTTGGTTTGTTTTATAAAGGTATAGACACAGATACTGGACTTTGATGGAGGATTACATATAAATACATATTAATTTATTTATAATATGGTTAGATTGTACTAATAAACGTTACCATGAGGTTAATAATGAAGATTTAACGATGGTTTATTTGGTACTTCTTTGGCGAATCTATGCAGTTGTAAGAAAAGTGGTTTTCGTGTATTAGTGATATACCAAATATAATGCTAGTCTGCACAAAGGGAATAGTTAACAAACTAAAGAAAAATACTAATTGTAGAAAGACATCAACAATGATCGATTATTTAAATATCGATCACTGCACTCCTCAAAAAATATTTCATAATATTGCTTTCAAGTTGTGATTGTGTTTGTGTCTGATGAATGATTTTTTTGTCATGAATGTTACCTGAAGTGTAAACACGATGTTAAAAGCTAATAAAATAGATAAAAATGAATTTGTCGTTGCATCCCCTACAGTCATCTTCCTGTGTAATGCATTTTAATGCATCAACTGTTTTCCCCACTGATTGGCCTTTGCTCTCCCATCATCACATGAACACCTTCTTTCCTCTCATGGTGGAAATCCGATACAGCTAAATTTGGACTATAAGCTTTGTCAGATGTGACCAGTTACTCCTGATTTACAACCAAAATATAAAAGTTAAATTTGGTGTTGAAGATTCAAATCTTTTTGGAAATTCTTCATAATTTTCAAGAGTAAACAGCTTATTACAAGCTGAAGTTTGCATTAAGTCAACTAATTGACAAAATGTGTTTAAAGTAATTGAATTGAATTTAAAGTGGTCATTTAGAAGATTATTTTATGCAAAGCAACTCCCCATTGTGACTGAAAACAATTTACCAATTTGACCAATTGAGAGTTAACGGTCAGGCATTCACACACTGTGTGAATTTATGGTCCTAATTTCAGATTTTCCAGTTCTGGGTAGCAGTCGAGCAGCCGTACTTGCATGTGTAAATTACGGGAAACAATACAATATCCTACACGTATATTTCACCCAACGTTGCTAACTGGTTCCAGGAGACGTATGTTGAATTAACTTGGCTACGCAAGGCTACCTTTTAATTGACTCTTCATTAGGCAAAAGCAAAAATAACCCAGTTCCCAGTTCTATACTTTATTTATGATGCATTTCAATTATATCTGCTTAATAAGATTAAAGTCAAGTCAACTTTATTTATACAGCGTTTTTTTCAATAGACATCTCAACGTCTCAATGCCACTTTATAAAATACAGGACGAACAGAAACCCCTAATAATGTTAATAATTTATGGTTAATAAGATAAATATATGTGTCTTGACTACACCTAACAGTAGATATTGGAACTACTGTATGTCTTTTAATCAGATTTTATATGCTTTTGTTTTTTTTAGTGATTTAACATTTACAATATTTGTGATTGACAGACGTAAAGTGGCATATAATGACGTCTATAGTTTTAAAAACCCGACGTAAAATCTGGAATGACGTGGCTTTAAATATCTATATATATGGTACTTACAAATACCTGGGAGGAAATGCATATTTATTACTTATTTATTCCTCGATATAAACATCACATTTGTTGTTTTGAGCTTCAGCTAGATTTGACGATGTCTTGCCCAGCCAGCAACACGATTTGTATTAAAGTCGGTTTCCTGAGAAAGAGAGGGCTGTTTTGCTGTCTCACTTCCAATGTAGGCCAGCTCTTATCTGGTGTTTTCTGATTTATGTAATTATACTGTATAAATTGCTCTGAATTCTCCATCGTTGCTTTCAATAAAGGAGACAAAACAGCATCATTTCCCCCCTCAAAGTCAGGAGACAAAAGCTGGAGTGTGTGGAAACGTCTTCTTTTGATGCCTTCCTAATACGTTCCCCCCATCCCCCTCTCCCTTGTTCATTTGGTTCCAAATATTTTCAGTGTAACCGGAGCCTGTTCTTTATCTCCTTGTTTGGAGGCTGTAATCCAAGTCGCTTGCTGACGTTTTTTTTTCACCTCAGTGATTAGCGATGATCAGTAATGTGTATTGAGTCTATATGTATAAGTACATATACATCAGTATAAACAAATATGAATATAATCATGTGAAATAGCAACAAATCATTATACATCTTATTGGGGGTGTGTAAAAAATATTTATTTAGGTACTGAATTACTGGACGACGTCCTGTGTTTGAACTTGCAAATAATTTAAATCCATTATTATCTTTTATAGAAGTGAGATTTTCTACTGCACACCAGCATAGAGAGTCTAAACTCATCGGTTCAAATCTCTTTATTGCGATTTCCTGGGCGGCCCTCTAGCCACTAGCATGACCAATTAAGTGCCGGTCCCAAGCTCTGATTAATAGGATGTTTTAGTCTAAAAGGACACATGGCAAATCAATAATGCAGATGATGATTACGGGAGCAGTCGAAGCGATTTTACTTTAAATGTGAAAGAAATCATTTCATCAAATGTCTGGATCTGTTTTCAAACTGGTTTTAATTCATTGTCATTCCTGTAGATGTTGAAGTAAAGCTTTGAAGTAAAGATAAAACACAGGCAAGTATTTTAAAAAGCTTATCGTTTCTTTTTTTCTTTCTTTCTAATTTCTGATTAATCTGCGGCGACCTGCACGACGTCTGATCTGATAAAAGGCCGTCTGGATTTGGACTCATCAGCAACGTTTGTGGAATTTGTGACCGCCTTTTATCACTTGGCATCTTGAGCACCGCGTAACTGTGTTATGAGGCACGTGATCTTTTAGCCAGCTAGCTACAGTTAGCATAATTCATATGAAAATAATGTGGCTATAAAGTGATTCCAGTCTCGATTTCTGTCTTGTTCAGTTTTTTCTTCAGGTTATGAAATGATGAATGCTTGGGCTGCGTGCGCTCAGAGGACCATTTCAGATAAATTAGCACGTTCAGTTTTACTCACATTTTTTCATCCGTGACTAAGCTAGGATTTAGTCCAGGATCACCTGCCACGTTGCCCATTTCTCATGATCTCACTGGACAATTCTGATCTCTGGTCGGTCTGGCGATCCAACAAACGCTATTTGTACATTGGAATTGTTCTTCTAAGCTTTAGTCTTGAATTCGAGATAGTGAGAGCTTGCGACTTGGTGTAGTAGTCTGGTCATTGTGTGTCTTTAATCCTTTCAATGATGAACAATTCCCGGGTAGTGAACATATGCACTGAACAAATGTGGCTTAGCAGTCGAGACTCAGATGTGCCCCTCGTGTGCATGTACATGCTCAGCGAAACATCTGGAAGCACTCAGACATTCAGAAGTGAGGTGTAAACGTGTCTGGAGAGTAAAGCGGATCAAATTTGCAAAAACAGCGTTCGGAATCATACCAGAAGCACCGAGGGTCTGCATTTTGTATTTGCTAGTGTAATGCCTGTCGCCCAGGTTTGTTTTAATCCTGGTGCACCATTCGTTCATCAACCTCTTTAGTCTTTATTCACCTGAGGCTAATAAAATGATTTGGGCAGATTTTTCATTCATTCATGGTGTCTACGTGTCCAACTGTATCCTTTCTATCCCAGCTATCGAAGTGAAATTCACACATACATTTGGTCGGTCTTAAAATAGAATAAACAGCCCTGATGGACATGTATCTGTAATCACAATGACAGAACTTCAATACTTTTAGAGATCAGAAGTGCAAGATGTACATTCTCCTAATCTTTTAACTTGCGCAAATTCTCATCTTTCTGAGAAAAGTGCAGCCGGAATGGACTTGAATTGTTGACGTTCCTTGAGAGAGTCTTCCTGGAATGAATATGTATTTGATCATACTCTGGCTAACAGCTGCATCTTTGATTTCCTGCCAGGGATTGACGCAGGCTTTGTTTGTGCATGCAAGCTAAAGATATTCGGACAGTAACATGAGCCATGTGGTTCAAGCACACTTTTAACCCAGTGCCTCTTCTCAGGCCGGTTAAACCCTGTTAAGCCCAGGGAGTCTGGTTGTGCAACACTTTATTGTGTCCTGAGAAGTTTGTATTTTCCCACAATTGCAAGACTAAGCAAAGGACCCAGTGCACAGTTCAGAACCTGCCACATAGTTGTCGTGTAATTGGAGGGAGGTTCGGAGACTCATGAACCTTTATTCATATTTACCGTAGAGAGACAAATAATGTTAACTCCTGACCTTAAGTTTATTTATTTATTGAGAATTGTCATCTCCGTGACCGAAAACCTTTCATCACACATTTCAAACAATGCATCAGTCGCATCAATTTTTTCAATTTGCTTTACCTGCATGTTTTTCGACTATGGGAGGAAATCAGAGTAAACCCACACGGACACGGGGTGACCAAAAAGCCTCCGGGCCGATTCGGGAATCGTAACTGGGTTTTTTTTTTGCTGTGAGGCGATGGTGCTAACCACTAAACCACTAAGACACTTGAAGCTTGGTGTAAAGTTAAAATAGACTTGACTTGCTGATTTGTCATGGTTTAATGCTTGATGTACTTCGTAACAAGACCCTCCTATTTATCCAGGCTTGAGCCATGCTTTGGTTTATGCATCCTTATGACTAGAGTAGTGTCCAGTCCAACTGGTGGCAACATCATGTTTTGAAACTGATGAGTTCAGATTCATGTACTGGTGTGATAAATCCAGCTGCGGAATACATTTTTTTTTACATTTTACCAAATGTCTCAACTGATGTCTGAATCCAACTTTAATCAGAATTTTTAATGTCTGTTTGGATTTGCATGTTTCCACACTTTACCTCTTTTGTCTCTAATATAAATATTAGCGTCTGAACCGAAGCTGACCTCACTTCAGCACTCCGTCTGCACTCGATTAAACATTTCACATCCAATGTTTAATGTTGGCAAGGTGCACACGTTTCAAGCTCTTTTTTTTATTTCAATCCCCGCCAAGTTTAGACCAGCCCAAACCGCACAGCCTGTTTACTGTGTAGGTCATATTTTGCCGCCAAAGAAAAAGAAACTCTCGGCCCGGAGCGAGCAACACCTGGACCCGAGTTAGCCATCCCGGTTTCAAAACAAGTAGGATTAAAAAAGTGAAGAGACTCCGATCTTTTAAAAAGAACATTTTTATAGCAACACACTTTAGTTTGGTATGGAAACCATGACTGATGCTCGGTTTTACCAATGCTGTTCTGTGACACTTCTGGTTGGTTTGATTATTGTCTAATAGTTTATCATTCGATCATTTTTGTTTACTTTTGCAGGAGGCCAAAATAAAAGGAATTTGCTGAACCGCTCATCGTGGCCTGACGCTGGAATCGTAAGCAACTTTCCTTTATCTTTAATCTTTATACTGTAATATATCAACCTGTTATTTCTATTTGGTGCTACACAAAACATATGCTTAGATAAGTACAATGTAGTACACAGTACACAAACACACACGTACTAGCTGTAAAGACGACTTTTGTTAATCGAAACATACTGCAGCCCATCGTTTATTTATTTTGTATTAATATCCACTTTCAAATAACTGTATTCAGCTTTCAAACACCATTGGCAGAGATGCTCAGTTATTTGTTGATAAATGCTGTCAATGAAAGTCTATTGAGTCTTTATTTGAATGACAGAAGGAGAAAAGAAAAGTTTTTTTTTGAAAATTAGACCAAGATACAAAGAAAACACAATCTCATAATTTAGCCGATCATGTGATGTTCAGGAGAAAAATGTACACAGAACAAAACGCATCGATGTTCTGAACTTAATTATTAATTACAAAACATGTTACAGGCGTTTTTAAAGTCGGTTCATTTTTCTGAGTTTTCGAGAACGACATACGCTCTATTCCTCTAGAGAACATACCAACACTTCGTGTGTTCTTTGTTTTTAAAAGGATCTTGTACTAAACACTAAACGCTTGTTATTTCATATAAAGAACTTTAAGCCACCTTCTGGTGAAATATAAAATAGCTTTATTGTACACAATCTCCTGGGTCACATGTTTTAGAACCGAAGCTGTGGGCCGGTGGAAATGTGAACAAAGGCCACAGTTGCCGGCCGGGTCGGGCTTTGGATATGTCTGGCTTTTGATTTAGCATGTTCAGAACGAAGCCTCGTGTTGTCTATAAAATGATGTTACCTATATCAGTGAGAGTACAGTTCGAAGTGTTTTGCTACTTACCAGGGAAAGTTTTATTTTTCTAGTTCTTATTATCAACGGTTTATTAAAGTCATCAGTGGTACATCACAACTGTATCTTTATACATCTGCATATGAGTTAGCCATTTCTTTCCAACTCAGTTGAACAGAATCTAAGATTTAGTTTCCGATGGGAGTTCAGCTTGGGAAATTGCATTGTCCTGTAAAGTGCATGTAGGAATAATGTGTCTGTGTAGTCTCAAAGGAATTCGGAGTGTGGGGTGACGGCTTGAATAATGCAAGGCACATCACACTTTAGTGAATTAAGCGTAAACTGATAGTGCGAGAGGAGGCACCGTCATTGATTAATATTTAAAGAGAAAGTCCTTGCACAGAAAAACTCAAAGAACAAGCAAGTAGGTGACCGAAGTATTGTACCGGTATTTAGATTTTATTTCGGACTAATAACGGGCGCCCGATCGGTGTTCCACTTTCAGCTCATTCAGCATTGGGTTGTTTGGCCGTCTTTCTTTGTATGTGGCATTTATTAGTACTCGACGTTTAGGCAGAAACGATAACAAAACATTTTTTAAAAATCTTGCAGTAACATGATGGAGTGATTGCATGCTTTTCTTGTGGGCCTGTAATGCCTCTGAGATTTTCACTAGAGGGCAGCACTTGTAGACAAGACAGGCAATGATCTGCAGCCTTTGCTGAACGTGGAGAAAAAACCCACGTTTGTTTGTGTACTGGTGTAGTTTTGTCTACACTCTTATTGTAGGTAATTATACTTACTAGTTAGTTGGCAGGTTGCACAATTAAATTATGATAGATAGGTGTGTGTGTATGTATGTGTGTGTATGTGTGGGGGGGGGTTCTGTACATGGCAAAAGAATGTTGATCTGTTTGTGTTTAGGCCGATGGAGCATGCACGGAGTACATTGATCAGGGTGTGTCTCTTTAACAACTGTGCATGCAAACGAAGTGCAGGCGGAAAAATGAGTACGGCTGCTGCCGTCATGTCGGAGGGTCGAGTGAGCTTTGTACTCAAGCAGCGCGTGCCGCCATCGGAAGTGCAAAATCTGCTGAAAATACATTGATAACGAGTATTTGTCAAGTAAAGACGTATTGGTGCCCTATAACCACGGTACGATACACTATTAAGTTCCAGATGCAATAAAAAAAATCTAATTGAAGCCATACGATGACCGGTTTATACTATTTATTTATTATTTTTAAAGATACAATAAAATACTGTTTGTGATGCTCTTGTGTGCTCTTTTTTTCTGAGCTAGGAAGAAAAAACATTAATTAGGATTATCTGGCAACTCGGGTGAATAGTAGTGAATAGTGCTTTGACTCATGAGTCATTACATCCCTATTAATTACTATCGCTGTGCTTTCTTTCTTACCCCAAAGCAACATAGCACATTCCAACATGGCAACCCTCACCGTACATGTCCGTGTCCACCGATAATGTCCTCCGATAAGGCGTTCTAAGTGTAGTGGGTTGGACGAGTGGGTTGAAGTTTAGCGAGCTTGCTGCCGAGGAGAACCATAGAGAGAGGTAATCCTCCCTCCTCCCTCCTCCCTCCTTTTCCTCCTCTCACTCAGTGTAAGCCACTTTTCCTTCTCTTATCCCTGCAGATCGATATAAAAGCATGGAGCTGACACTGTGGAAAGCTTTATTCATAAATAATGAACAACTCGGCCTTTCACGCTGTTTTTCACTTTTCGTGACGGTACAGATTAGAATCAGTAAAACAAAGTCGTTTGCATATTTGGCTTTCAACATTGTCCACGAGATGGGTCATTCCACTGAGGAAGGCTTTTATACCAACTCGATTACAACTAATAATGAAACTTAATGAAGTCCAAATAGAATCCGGTTTTACTAGCTCTAAATGTGTGACTTATCGGTCGACCTGTTAAATGGTTTTCGAGTGTGTCGAATGGTTTTGGGAGCGCAGCGTGATTCTAACCGTGAGTCCATATTAAGAACTTTTTTGTCGTCTTGAAGCTAAAGGTAATAAAGCACTCGGGGTGCTTTCGTGATTTCACTTTGTATTTATACTTATGATTGAACAAATTGTGTACTTATGTACACAAACGACAGAACAAGGTGTGACCACAATCCAAATCATTTTTCATTTTTATGCCACATGCCCTTCCTGATGTAGCACTCCCTATGGTTTAGGGCTCGGGACTGGCACTACTAGATACTTGTTTATCCATCCTGGTGGCAATTTAGCATCTGTTGGAGGAAACATATACACACGCCACAATGTATGAAGCAAGAAGGTTCTGTGTTCAGTGTTAACATCAGAGCTATCATACACATTTAAAATAAAGTGAAATCATTTTTTTTACATATAGTATATTTAAAGTATGGGTGGCACATGGTGGCTGAGTGGTTCAGCACTGTCGCCTCACAGCAAGATGTCCCGGGTTCGATCCCCGGGTCGGGCTGGGGAGTTTCTGTGCGGAGTTTGCATGTTCTCCTTGTGTCGGCGTGGGTTTCCTCCGGGTACTCCGGTTTCCTTCTACAGTCCAAAAACATGCACTAGGTCGATGGGAAATGTGAAATTGTCCTGTAGTCTCACAAGTTCCCACCATTTACTGGTGGTTGTCATCAGGAAGGGCATCCGGACGGAAAACTCGGATCCAAACATTAACGTCCGACCCCAGGAACCGGAAAAACGCACGAAAAACGAATAGATAGAGAGAGAGAGAGAGAGAGTATATTTAAAGTTTGTATACATATCATTTAGATTTCCGTTTTACCCACATCAGCATCAATGTTGGTTAAGTGCACTGATTTTTTTTTATTAATGACAACGACTGAAAGATGTATAAATCCATAATCTATAAAACAGACTCTGTGTAATGGGCCATAACAAGAAGCAAATTAATTTTTGCCAAGTTGGTCAATTTCTTCCTTGGCACACTAGCGCCTGGAGCCGGAACTCTCAGGAATAAAAGCTACTAGGAGTAAACTGGGGTTGCTGGGTTGGGATGTTTCAGAAAATGTCATAAAAACGGTGCCAACCAGGATCATTTAGACCACGTTCCACTACGATCCGAAACATAAGCACACAACTGGCTGCATTGTTTTTTAACAATTTATTAATAACTTTTATTGGGTAATGCTGGTTCTGCTTTTCTGTTGTGCTTTAGAAAGCATTGTCACGATAAGATTCCTCTATTGATTCCCTATAAGGGGAAAATCATGTGTTACTATAGTATTAAACACTTACAAAAGAGTAGAATAGAAGGATAATAGAAATGTTATTTAAAAAGAAAAACTGCTGTTGCAGCTCTTACCTGTTCTGGTCATGAGCAAAACGTATATACATTCTCGCAATAGCAATGACTTAGCAATGATTTGCGAGAATGGAAACCACATAAGAAGAGAATAAAGCAAGCCGCGAGGCTTTTATTTCTTGCGCTTATCTCTGTGCTCACCTGGTATGATCAGAACTACAGTCGATACCCGACCAGACAGGCCCTTGAGCTTCCATGCGTGTCCCACTTGACGCTCGACTTAGCAAACCCGACTCGTCGCATACAGAGTAGGTAGAATCGAGTGAGAAAGAGAGAGAGAGCGAGAGAGAGAGAGGAAATGTTTTGAGACTAATAAAGGATGAAAGAAAAAGGTCTGTGGATTTCAAGCTTATGGGCTGGTAAATTACTCTAATACACATTCCTTTACACTTTTCTTTTCTCTCGTGGGTTTATCACGGAGGATCAACGTTCTCAGCGAGTGCTATTCTACTTATCTTGATATTTAAACAATTGCGAAACTAACTGAATTCTGAATCCTTTATTTTTGCTTTAACTTTGTTTGTTGCTGCTGGGAAAGATGATAATTGGTGAACTATACTGTCATATATATCAGGGCCCGTATTTATCTTACGTAAACTTCTTAGAGTGGAATTTTGGACTTAAGTGCTGAAAAATTCTTAGATTTGCTCCTAATCTCAGAGTTAAGTGTAAGTGCAAGTTATCAAAAC
>JAOUQU010072338.1:0-16494 GCA_028566735.1 Ammoglanis amapaensis
TGTGTGTGTGTGTGTGTGTGTGTGTGTGTGTGTGTGTGTGTGTGTGTGTGTGTGTGTGTGTGTGTGTGTGTGTTATAGTCTATTCTCTGCAGCATTGGATTACAATACATGTGCTGACAAGCCATCTGTCAGTCTCCTGCACCTGCTTAAAGAGATACACCACAGGCCTTTTTTAAACAGTTTGTTTTAGATTTAGTCTATGATTTCAGATGTGTTTGGTTTCCCACTATTAGCTTTCTATTTTTAATGAAAATAGCAGACAATTCTGAATTCTGGAGAGTTCCATAATACTGTGTGGCCTGTAAAAGCATTTAAGTGAAGGTCCATTTGCACCAGAGATCCTGCACCTATCCTGGTCCTCCAGATGTTTCTTTGTGGAACTTCTGTTATGTCTAGCTGCTACACTCAGCCAGACTGAAGGGCTACCTAACACGATACTAGTCCTAGTATCAACATTTTTGATGTCAGTATATACTGCTACTATAAGCCTGGGGTAAATAATATATTATGTAAACAATACAATCTTACCTTACCTCTTACCTGGATGTAAATAGTACACTTTGCTGCTTACATCCAGGGTGCAAATAGCATCTGCCAAACAATTCTGGAAAGTTAAAAAGCCATAAAATAGATTAGACTATTTAATGTATATTTGAGGTGAGGCATATGACACTCGGTAGTTAACTCTTTGCTTTTAGAAGTGAAACATTTAAAATGCTTACTGTGTGTGCATGTGTGCGTGCGTGTGGGCTTGTATGCATGTACACTCTGGGACATGAGTGGGTGCTATCCTTGTTTTTAAAAGGTTTGAAAATATTGGTTCATATATATGTTTAAGCTTTTTGTTCAGCCAGAGGTCAAACGGGCTGATGAGATACAATGGTAGCACTGTGATTCTGTGTTTATTTATCCTCAGCTTCCTCCCTTAATCAGCGGGAGTGAGGGAGGGAGTGAAGGAAAATTGGGTCAAAGAAAAGTCATGTTTGAGGTAATGCACTCAAGAGAACATGCTTTGAACACCATTCGCCATTAGTTAACCCATTCCGATGAGGTCACCTCACAGCTTACAGACAAAGGTGTCTCACACACACTGGAATGATGAATACATCTTTTGAAACACTATAACCTTGATGATTTCCTAACACCTTTGAGAGTTGAAAGAATTGTAAAAATACAAAATAATAATATAAATATAAAATTGTTATATAGTTCCATTAGTTTTAAAATGTATTTTGTTATAATACAGTATAAACTATTTTAGAATTTACCTGCATTACTTGAAGTATGGGTAATGCTCTGGGTTGCAATGCAGGGATTGGAATCACCAGTGATGCTATCAGCCAGTCTAATGTCACAAATTCAGCTAATCATTTTGTAATGCTTTAAGCAAGTACTATCTGTGTATATACTATCTATCTACTACCCCTTTGGCTACTTGGCCATAAGTTAATTTATTCCGTTAAAATGGTCTTGTCATGAATGTATCCACGCTTCTAAACTCATCACAGTTCAGGGTTTAGCAGGATTGGAGTCAGAAAAGTCAAACATATCAAACTTAGTTTATGGTCTCTGAACTGCATTGTCAGTTATTAGATATACACATAATTTGTTTGTGTATTAGGTAATGGAAAATAAATAATAACACACTAATTCTGGATTCACACACAAACATTGGTTAGAAGTTTGACACCACATGATTTTTTTCAATCTTTAGTTGGAGTGTGTGTGTGTGTGTTGGGGGGGGGGGGGTTATAAGCAAGGATGTGGGACATACAGTACATTTACAATTTCAGCATTTAGAAATGTGAACAATTTAGTGTTAAATGCCTTGCTCAAGGGTCCAAAAGTGACAGTTTAGCAGAGGTAGGTTTTAAACTAGTGTCCTTTGGATTATTAGTCCATTTCCTTAACCACTGAACTACAGAATGTCTGTGATGTTTGAGCTCTCAAATGCAGACAAACACCCCCACTCCATTACTCATATTAAAACCCTTGCTTCTTGGCATGATTATTTTGCTTTTTAAAACAATTATAAAGCAGAGTATCCTTAGAGTGTCTTAGAGTATCTCTTTTATTCAAGTGGTTTACTTAAGTGGTACTTTGCTTCTTGTAGTCACTTAAATAAGCTTCAGTGTTTATTGATTGCTCAAATCTAAACTATTTTTTGGTTACAAACTGGCCATGTTATTTTTTCATGATTTACTATAAGAAAGTTTATGAATATTGAAAAATACGGACAATATTATTACCAAGTCTATTATTGTTCATGTAGCAGTTAAGCCCAGCTATTTGAGATTTCATCTTTAATTGATTTTCTGACACTGAGTGAGGTGTCCTTAGTGAGGTCCTTTTATAGGATACAGTCGGTGCACAAGAGCACAATGTATTGAGTAAAACACCAAGTTACTATGCTATTGAACCAATATTACGATACAATATTACAAGTTTGACTAACACAGACATGAGGAAAAAGTTATATAAATATGAAGCAGAGTAAAATATCGAGTTTTAAATTGTAGTGTTAGTGTGACAGATTGTGTTATTTGAGAGGTAATAGGTTGAGAAAGGCATGAAATTGAAGCAGAACTGAACACCTGAAGCAGCTGTTTGGCTCGATTACCACAACTGCAGATGTAGACATAAAGGTAGTTTATAAAGAAGTTCCCTATAATAAGTAGTGATAAATATATTTTCAGGCATTTTAATTGTTCTTAGACAAATTGGAGACAATAACTTGACACCAGAGTGTGGAAAAAGTCAGGTTCACCCACAGCATAGGTATTTGCGTGTTACTAGTATAATATGTGACATATTTTGGAAGAAAATTAATGAATTACAATAAAAGCTGGCTAAAATATTTCCTCTGTTAGCAGAAGCAATCACAGATTGGTGCACAGTAGTGTTAATTCTGATTAAACCTATACAAGGGTACATGTTTATTACTATGTTTATTACTGCTGAAATACCGAACATGTGATTAGTACTAAATAACCATGATTTCAGGTCTTTCAACTTTAGTCTTCAAATTAGTCCAGATCAGTGAAGTACACAACTAATAGTTATGTCCTGTGTACATATTCTCCCACCTGAGCTGTGGATCTCAGCTGCCCCTCTATATTGGCCGGGGGCTTTTGGAAGCTTCTTAATTCTTAATGTCCATGCCTGAGCAATTAGTGGAGATGGATAGTAATGTCTGGGTAGATTTATAGTTAAGCTGTAATTTTTCAGTTGTGCCATACTCCCTCCATTTTCCACAGATGATCGATCGAACATGTGAGCCCTGAGAGATTTTCTCTAACAACTTTATCTCTGACCTGTCTGGAACGTTCCTTTGTCTTCATGAAATTATTTGTTCACTATTGTTCTCTCAAACCTCTGAGCCCTTCACAAACCAGCTGTAGTTATACTGAGAATACAATGCACATATATTTTAATATTACCGGTAATTAATATTTATTAAAACCATGTATCATTTTTGTTTTACTTCACAATCACTAACATACCAATAACATGCAATTAAGTTTGTACATATCATGTGGGGAAAAACTGCAATGAAGATGCATGCAAGAAACAAAATAATCCAAAACATATTCACAGGAAGTGTTGAAACAACTTAATGTGTTAACTGCAAAATAGAATAAACACTACACACAAGTCTTTCTTTAAAAGTATAAAAATAAAACACTGCGATCAGTCAGCAGGAAGCATCCTGCTGTAACATGCAAAAAGACGATGAAACAAAAGATGTCTTTTCCATTTTCTCCCATGAAAAGACACAAAAATAAGACTGCCAGGCTCTGATTTGTTTATATAACTGGATACATAAAGTGTTTCGTCTTGTGAAGCAGATTTTAGTGAAACATTACACCAGCGCCTGCAGCCCTACATGTTTGGATAAGTTTCGCATCCAATGTCTCTAGAGAGGTTAAGCGCTCTGGCTTCACCTTAAAGAACTTGATGACTGTCTGCTGTTTGGGCAGAATGCAGCATTGCTGAGAACATACTGTTTAAACATTGTGCCTTTTTAGACCTACTGAAATGATTGACTCTTGATTCCCTACTTTATGATCATGAACCAACATGCAGCAATTAAATAGAAACCACTATAGGTGAATAAAATACATTTACTTGTTTCCAAAATCACTTTTACTGTCATTTACTGTAGAGCTTGAAAGTAAATCTTGCTCTGTTATTACTTTTGGCACAATGTAGACTACTAAAACGGTCCTTCAGGAAACATTTTCTGTCAGACGAGCTACAAGTTACTGCTTGCTCTCAGTTATTGAAGGTCATCTAGTTATTACCGTTTTACATAGATACTTCAAAGGATAATTCATTGCCAGAGTTTCAAGTTCAACTATTTACTTTATACCCCTAAATTGCCATAGTATCATCATTTTTGGAATGTATTGCAAGCGTTAAATGCAAGAATAGTTGTATATTAACAAATAAAATTAAGTTTCTAACAAAAACTAATGAAAATTAAATTGCCAGAAAAAAATACTGGTATATACTACTGGTTTCACAAAGATTTTATTATGGGTGTATTATAATAAATGTATATTATCACATTACACAAATAATGCATAGAATACAAAACATTATACTGTTGTATGCTTTACAATTACACATCCATTTTTACTCTAGTAATAAGGATAACCAAGTAATCATAGAATACAGCCACGAGGAGTAGATTTCAGACAATAAAAAAGAGGATACAAGTTGTTGTGTGCCAGCCTTAGTACTAGCTGCTCCGTTGTATTGATCTAAGTGGCATTTTAAGCTTGGATAACAATGTATTTTAAAGTTTTCAAATACAAGACAATATATTAAAGAGTAAATAATTCCAATACAGCTGAAACTTACTGTCTACTTATAAACTTAGACTATTATATTCCCATCCTACCTCAGCTAATAACTGTAGTCTCTTTGTGTATGATGAGTGTTTTTGTGTCTGAAGCAGGCACATGCTAATTATAATACAATATAAAACAGCAATCAATTATTATTATTATTATTATTATTATTATTATTATTATTATTATTATTATTATTTCTCATCATTGGGTAAAAAAGCACATAGAGTCAATGAGGGTGCTTGGACTTTATTGTATTAGGGCAAAGTTTTTTGTGAGAAGCAGAGTAAAAGATGAAATCTATCCCCTGTATGGACTCTGGGTGAAGGAAATGTTTAAATCTTTTAGAACTGTTACATGCCAACAGCTGTCTGGTTCCATCACACAATTCGTTCATAACATCACATGCTTTCACTGCAGACACATTTACTACAGTCATGGCCAAAATAGTTTCCACCCCTGATGTTTTTTCCAATAAATACGGTATTTATTCACGTATTTAGACATTTTTATATACATTAAAAATATTTAAAAAGCCTAACATGATATTAGTTCAAGGGTGCCAACAATTTTGGCCATGATAGTCATATGCACTGTTTCTTCTCATTAGAACCCAGGCCCCAGCAGTCAATCCATAATTATGAAACATCAATTACCTGGAGCACTTTTATTAAATTAGGCCTGTGTTGTTCATGTAGCGGCACAATGACTGGATTCACTGGTTCACTTGTCTAGTGTAAATGCTCCCTAACCCACGCAAGGTGATGATGCCATTGTCTGGTGGTGTGGTCAGGTTATCTGACCTCACACAAGTTTTGAATGGTCTGACGTAACACTTGGGTGCCTCTTACCTCCCTTAAATGTGCCTGCAATTATGTGGTATTCATCATCCTGTTCCGCAGGGATATGTTCATGTTCACAATGAAGGGGTCATCAGTGTAGGATATGGCCAAAAGTCCTTCTGTGACACCTTGTTCTAAGCAAACGTATTATATTAAACCTGATGTGAAAGTGTAACACATTGTTATTCATTTTAAACATAGTGAAACACTTGCAAATAAGCTTTTTCATAATTACTATAATTATTTCACTTAATGATATTGTGAATAAAGTTTCTTTTTCTAAGTTCAGTACTCAGTAGCTCTTGTTTAAAATATTTCACTCTGTGTCTCTCTATGTATAGGAGTTCAGGAGTCTAGGAATGAGAAGGTGATCATGGTAAAGGAAGAGGGGATGATCCACAGTCCCGGATTCCCACACACTTATCCACGGAGTACTGAGATTATGTGGCGACTTGTAGCAGCCAGTGACACATCCAGAATCCAGCTGACCTTTGATTCTCGTTTTGGCCTGGAAGATCCGGAAGATGGCACATGCAAGTAAGAAAGCCATATATATTATTTAAAATCGCACCCTTACTAAAGCAGCACACTCACGCTCACACAAAGCCAGGATCTCCACATTAAACAGACCTTTATATACAGACAAGCTTTCTCTATTTCACTGCTGCTGTTCAGTCATAGAAACCAGCCTTTTTAAAACAATCCGTTTTGATCAGTTGTGCTCCACTCACCCCAGCAAAAGTCATCTGTTCACTGCATTAACTTGCTTAACCTGCTTTTGACATGAACCCATTAGTTTGTGATGTCTTTTGATTTGTAGTGGTTGAAATATTATAGTTAGTCCCCAAGCAAAATATGTGTCTATTTCAATTACAATATTCTTGAGCAAACTTTTTACGCCTGATGTGACACATTTCAGATATTCTAGTTATTCACAGTTGTATTTAAGATCAAATAATGAACAATCAATCTGTTCAGAGCTGGAGAATAGTAAGCTAGATACACAGTGACTTCATTTAGCTACAAAAACAGAATTGAGGCACCTACTTAATACAGAGTGTTAATTCCAGGTTACGCAAGTATTGTGTCCAAGTGAGGATGTGGATGTTAATGGTATTTGTGCAGTTTTGGTGGCTTAGTGGCTTAACATTTTATATTTACAGAAAGTCAAAATCACATGAACATACACATGCAGTCATGTTGCATAAGTAAAGAATCCTGTGCAGAGTGTCTACAAAGACCTGTTACAGTGTACCTTTAAAAAAGTATACAATACTATACTATATATGTGAATCCTTTCGACTGCTTCGGGTTAATGACTCCTGCGCTCATGTAATGAAGCATAAGTGTGTTCACACGTCATTTAAAGTGTGATGACATGTGAACAAGGGAAATTCTAACTTAAAGTTCATGGATATTGGACATAGTTTCTTTTCCACATTTCAAGCTGCATTTTGAAGGTTTGTGTTGTATTTCCTGGAAGATTCTTGACTTCCTAAAGTAACAAAGAAATGCTCGTTTCACTTTATGTATGTTGGGGAAGTTGAGTCTTTTGAGAGCGTTTGTATGGTTGGACACGGATGTCAATAATTTGTCAAGAATTAATTGTTCATCTTAATGTTTTAATATATTTTAAAGCTATTCGGCTCTGGGCTGGGTTACTTTCAACCCTTTATAGATCCTGATGTGTATACAAAGGGTACATTAATGCTAAATCAACAAACACCCCTCAATAAATTATTGCTACATTAAAAACTATCAATTTATGTCTATATTTTGTATTTCTTATATTTTGTCAGTATAATGATGTGCATGATCTTCTTTTTTAGGTATGATTATGTAGAAGTGGAGGATCTGGATGGAGGAATAATTTTGGGTCGCTGGTGTGGATCTCAGACCATCCCTGGCCTTCAGGTTTCTAAAGGAAATCAAATTCGAATTCGTTTTGTATCAGATGAATACTTTCCATCAGAGCCAGGATTCAGTGTGCACTACTCACTGATACAGCAGGTAAGCATAATCTCACAGATTTACTTAAATTTAAACACTGTACTTATGTTTTTATAACATGCTGGTGATTTTAACTGTGACTGAGATTGCATGCTTAATTTAGAATTTGATTTTTCTGTATTTCTCTTTGTTTACACACATATGAATGAATCCTCCTCATGTAACCTCATCTGTGTGGTGTAATTAGGAATTTGGTGCCTTGCTCAAGGGCACTTCAGTCAAGACCTGTCAGCTCTTAGGAATTGAACCAGCAAGTTTAGGATCACAACGCCATGACTGCCACCAAAGTCAAGGGTTCTTATATTTAAAATTTTAAATTCCTGTAAAAGGAATGTTAAGATGTGGTACTTCTTGAAACTTGAAGAAGTACTACACTGCACTCAATGTAGTACAGGTTCTTGAAGCTTCAAGATCCCTGCTCCTCTCTGCCAATCATGTAAATGTTAAATCGTAGAGAGAAAAAGAACAAACAGAAAGATTAGTAAAATAAAAATAAAACTAAGCACTCAATAATAATAGGATCAATAACAATCAAACATAGGCACACACCAACTATACGGAGATCGCTGGGGATCGAACCTCTGACTCTCAGCTCCCAAGTTACAGCATTGCCACAAGTACTGTAACTACAAGCATGCTCATGGAGGTGTACGGTGAGTGTCACAGAGGCTTTGTAGAACGGGTTCACCTTGACACAATGGCACTGCATCACGAAAGCGGTGATTTGATGCGCCTTTAGGCTCTCCCGTGTGCTCAAAGAGGCCTCTTTTGTGTCAAGGTGAACCCGTTATACAAAGCCTCTGTGCCACTCACAGCGCACCTCCATGTGCATGCTTGTAGTTACGGTATTTGTCCACTGCGTATGGTGATGCCTTGATGTTTACGATGTTTTGTTAACGATTAAAAATCTAAAATCAGTTAAAATCTACAACAAGTTTTCTATCTAATCGCTAAAACTGGAGGGTAAACACAAACACAACAGAACCTTCAACACGATGCACTCTAGCATCAATGCCTTAACATCCTCTGGCAGTAAATTACATTACAATATAGCAGTTGCTGTGCGTATGACCTTGGCACTGAACTACAAAAGAAAAATGAGGACTGAGGTGATGGTGTTATCTTGCGTCGAGTCGCTGCAGAAGTATAAAGCTGCGTTAAGGCTCTGGAGGGTTAAAGAGGCGGAATAAATGAACAGCTGCCAGTCTGTAAAAACACAAGGACAAAAACCAGACATCAAAAACAAACGGCTGAGACGAATATGAGACCACCATGAGACTAAACAATGATTTATTTTTAACTTAACTTTAACTTAAAAATATTTTACATTACTTTACTGAAATTGGCTTTTTCATTTTTTTATATTTAGGAATCATAGCAGCATCATGTCTGTGTGATCACATAATTGCAAGCTGGCAGACTTAACAAAAACTAATATTTGTAAATGTTTAAATTAAGTATCATGCAAAGGCCTCATTATTAACTTATTTTAAATTACTTTTAAATATATATTAATAAATAAAGTATTATAGCCTATATGTGAAGAAATATAAATACAAGATAATACTTCATTTACTGGTTAAGAATGTGTTTTATTTGAAACATTCCGTATTTGTAACTCAAAATTAATTATTATTAAATAATTATTAAAATAATAATAAAATGTAAATAATATGGAACAATACTAAATAAAATATGACAAAGTGCACACTGACACACAGACACACACACACACACACACACACACACACACATTGTTGACATTGTAGTCACTTAATGTTATTAAGTCCTGTTGGTCAGATGTGCTGCTTAGACATGTTGTGGGTTGTCGGTCATTAGGACTTAAGTACCACACTGCCGTGGGCTTGTTCACTTAGTCGGATTTCAGGATTTTAATTTTATTAGTCGTTATAGTAGTTGTAATAATGCGGCTTATAAATGTAACTATGGTCTGTATGTAAGTCTTACTGTAAGAATATTCCCCTGCAATTCAATCAAGTGAATCTTTATACGAAGTTAATAGTCACTTGATTCTACGTTTAAGGATGTAATTAGGGATGCATATGGTCAAATATGTATATTATAAAAGATAAATAATCCTCTATTTTGTCTTTACATAGTAATTACATTTAAAAATCGGGGAATCAAACTTTTCTCAAATGAATCAGTGATCATGTTGCCCGTGTTTCAAATGCAACACTACAACCAAGTCTGTTATTTGAGACTTATGGAGACTTGAATATGAAAGCACATATTATTCCCTTTCTTTCAACACATAGCATTCAGTCAGCTCCCGCCCCGTATTGAATGCTGGGATTAAAGTTCTTTTTAGTCAGGATGGATTTCCCATCATTTATTTCCCATCATTTGGAAAATAAGAGGAAGAAAATACAAGTTGGTGGGTGTGAGCAATGTGTGTGTTGTCTTCCATTCTAATATATCAAACTGATACTGCATACTGCTTTAAACCAATAAAGCTTTTCAAAGCCAGAGCTTTAGCCAATCAAAGGCAGCTCAGTCCGTGCTTTTGCGACATGTTTGTCAAAATGTTGCAAGACCATCAAGAACTAGTGAAAGTTAAGCAGCTTCATTAAAAATCAGAACACACTCCGGAATTGTGGAAGCAGAATATTGTAACAATGTAGAAAGTCTCAAATGCACTGTGATTTATTAAGTGTTTGTTCTCAAATTGTTCCGATAAACTGCTTAGTAATACGACTACCAAAGCATGTGTAACTACTCGAGCAGCTCAAACTACCCTTGGCGATGTAGCATTATTTTCATTGCGGCTTTTAAACGGTCTGGCATGTTGTAAACAGATGTGGCATGTTGTCTGACTTTCTTGATAACCATCTATCTATCGATATCTATAAATATCTATTTTTAAATACCTATCATTTAATCAACCAGCTCTTGTGGAGGCTACTGCACAGCATGTGTTGGTATGACATTTCTATGGAAGATTGTTGTATAAGCCTGGTTGCAATATAAATCAGTCTAATGGGAAGATTCATGAACAAATAGTTACTTTAGCATTAGTTCAAATGACATCCAATCATTTCACCTCATCTTTATTTTGAAATCAATTTCTCTTTGATGTTTATATATTCATTGTGTGATTATCTAGAAGCCAGCTGTGCCAGCTGTAAACTTACCAGCAAAGCTGAATATGGAGGATCTTAGTGAAGCAATGGCTGGATTTGGCACAGTGGAGGAGGTGCTCAAATACCTGGAGCCTGATCTCTGGCAACGGGAGTTAGAAGATCTCTACAAGCCCACATGGCACATTGTGGGCAAATCTTTCTTATACCAGAAAAAAAGAGGTACATTTTATTTAGCTGTTTTCTTCTATAGTTAAATTCAAACTCATATTCTCTCTTATGCACTAGTTAAACCACTTAAACGACGATTATACCTATAATCCCTATAATCCCTAAATACCTATAATCCATGTTGGAATTACATTACTAGTTGAACCAATTTGTGTGTGTGTGTGTGTGTGTGTGTGTGTGTGTGTGTGTGTGTGTGTGTGTGTGTGTGTGTGTGTGTGTGTGTGTTTACCCATTCCAGTCGTTTTCGACTCTTGGGTCACTCTGTGGACCGCTACCGATCCCCAGAGTTACTCAGCAATTATATTTACAAAGTAGGTTGCCAGGTTTTTCTCCAATAACCATTAAACCATTTTACTATAGGTTAATGGTTTAACCCTTATAGGATAGGTGACTTATACTTTTAAACCCAGGATCTTTTTCCTTGATTTAACTTTATATACCAGATGTCTTTATACAGACCATCATTGCGATGCAAGGGATGATAATGATGTACTAACAGTGTTTTAACAAACATGTCAAAACAACCTTAACAGTATTGACTTAACATGTCTGAAAGTTTATTGCTTAATATAAAAGTATGTGGAAATTATGTACTGACAGATAAATTATGTAGTTTATGTAGGCTTGTTTTAGAGTTTTTATTTTCACCCTTTTTGATGGCTAATTCTAAGAGGGAATGGGGGGGGATCCAGGTATCCTAATCAAATGTCTCAAATATTTTAAATAAAAATTGAATTAGAACAACCAACAACTACTGGACACATTAGCCATTCAACAATCAAATTATACGACAAGTTTTTATGTAGATTCATAGCTAGCAAGACTAATAAACAGCAGCATAAAAATTGATGTTTGATGTTTTGTGCGTGTAGGTGTAGGGGACCTGAACACTTTAAGAGATGAGGTTCGTCTCTACAGTTGCACTCCTCGTAATTTCTCTGTGTCCCTACGTGAAGAGTTGAAGAGGACAGATGTCATTTACTGGCCAAGCTGCCTGTTGGTGAAGCGCTGTGGGGGAAACTGTGCTTGCTGTTCAAACACATGCAATCACTGCCAATGTTCTCCTACCAAAGTCACCAAAAAATACCATGAGGTATCGAACACTACCTTTCTGACTAGTATCTACTTACCTGTGCAAATACTTAGTGCAAATGCAATTATATTATTGTTATCAAAGTTTTCTTGTTTGTTTGTTAAAATTTTGATCATCTTCTTTAAATGGACTTTCTAAATTTGAATTATTGATTGTTTTAGTTAGTTTTTTCATATCGATTTATTTTACTTTTTAAGATAGCAACACCATTCTCTGAAGGATTTAACTGTCGCTGTGTTTACGTGAAACATTGTTTAAATTAACACTTGAACACATTTACAGTCACCTGTCTAAGAAAAAGTATTCACACCCCCACAAATTGCAGGACTTCTATACAGTTTATGTTTTCCCACACTCACCAACTGTCCATTAGCCACATTCACTTCCATTCGTTTTCTGAACATTTGACATATTAATGCCGTTCCAATTATAAATCAGATGGCACATTGTTGACACCCCAAAGTGTATACTCCATTTGAGTACGCACACTTGTCCAGTGGCCACACCAGTGCAATCACATTCAGATTTTCAGGAAATGCGCACTTCTATTTTAAAGCTGCATGTTATTACAGAATAAAAACAACCAAGTCATAAATGTGCTGTATGTGCATTTTGACTATCAATATATGTGTTATTGAGTCCATATCAATAATGAATATCTTATCTTGTCTCTTTTTAATTTGTCCATAGGTCTTGATGCTCAGATTCAGACCAGGTCGAGGGGCACAGAAATCTTTGACGGACGTTGCACTTGAGCACCATGAGGAGTGTAGCTGTGAATGCCAAAATGACTAGGACTAAACTAAAGCCTGAACAGGAGTTTTAAATGGAACATATTTATTGCTGAAATTACTTTTACTACTTATAAATAAATAAATTCTCAATGTATAATGTCCTACAGAGGGGAATGAGAACAAGTCAGTCTGGTACCGCTTATTTCTTATCTGCATTCCTTTTGGGCCTTTCATAAACTTCAAATAAAGGACCCACATATGAATTATTAAGTTGTTCCTTTACACTTTCTTCGAATAACGACAGAACAATCAGGAAATGACATAAGACGAGAAGTCTTTTTGTCAGTGGTGCTTGAGGTAAGTAATGGAACTGATTTTTGTAGATAACATTAAAGTGAAGCTAAAATGTTGTATATATAATTTGTAAATACATTAGTGTCAATGGTTAATATAACTCAGTGCCATTACACTGTTTATCTCTACACTGTGTTCCTATTTAGTGCATCCACACATCCAACAAGAGGCTCAGGTGTTCCGTATAATCGTTTTGTTTTGCATATACTTGCTTCAAACCTAAGGTTCTATGTATAGATACATCATGCAATGGGTGCATCACTCTGTAACTGGGTAAATAAGTGATAAATAAGTCTCATCAGACCACATGACCTTCTATTGTTCTTCCATTTCATGCTTCTTAGCAAATTTGTTTTGCCAGTTGGCCTCACTGACATGTGGTTTTCTTAAGGCTGTTTAGTACCAATTCTTTAAGTTCTCCTCCGTTCCATGCATATTGAAATTCCTTTCAATTACTTTCACTATTTAACATTTATTTTCCCTAACAGTTCTACGGTTGCTTTTCTATGATTTGATTTCAACAAATTGATTGCCAGTCAAGATTTCTTTAGTCCACGTTTATTTCTCAAAAAAATAAATTATTAATGTGTTGGCATATTCCAATTTTAGTGATTTTAGCTATTTTAGTATTTGCTTGATTCATGCCATTAATTTGGCACCAATTATCCAATGGCTTACCTTTAAATCCAGATGTTGACCTTTTTTGGCCAGGAAGTGTATATATTCATGATATTGTATGCAATAAAATATTATATTATAATATGTTATTGCATAAAATAAATTCTCCAGTGTTAATTGAACATTGTTACATTGTGAGCTTAAGACCAGCTAATGACTATACAAAGGAATACTTTCTGATGTATATCTGAAAGGGTTTTGTTACACTTAGAGCACAGATGTTAATTGAGATAGCAATCATGTAATATGGGCATCCACCAAATGTCAACTCAAATATCAAACACTGTTGATTTCTTTTTCAATTGCTGTGTTTTGAACATGTATTATTTTTATCACTGCATTTTTTGTTTTCACTGTCTAAACTGTTTGCTGAGCACCAGTATGTTTTGTATTTTGAAGCTTTTAAATACTGATTACCAACCAGTGTTTTGAATAAAAAACAGCTTAATAATAGTCTCTTATTTAGCAGGTCAAATTATAGACCAGCAACTACCTGATGTTGACCAATGCAAATATCATGAAACTTGCCAACATGAGTATTTACTGATAACACATTAATTAAAGATGGTGTACTAATTTCAATATCATTGAAATTCAATATCATTGGTTTTAAATTGGTTCTAGGGAAAAATCTTTATTTCCTATAATACAAAGACCCAGTGAAATAAAACATATTCATTGCAATGAATAAAAGCACACATATACTGCTTAAATTAATTTTGTTCAGCCTGTACATTTGTCTTAGCTCATTTGTAAACACATAGACATAAAGAAGGAATTTGGCAAAATGTTGTCACTGTGCTGTTGTGTTCAAATATGATTAAGAGGTTCTGCACAGATGTACTGGCAACCGGATGTACTGGTTTTCTCTGTTTCCAAACCATTCTTTCACAGTCTTTAATCTATGCTCTCCCAACATAGAAGTCATTACCACTGCAAGGCAATTAAGGCAAAACTTATGGTGTCAGATCAATGACATGAGTTCTCTGGGAACTCAATCACCAATGTCTGTAATTGAAAATGCATACTATATAGACCACATTTCACTGGTTTTCTTCGTAATTACAGACTTGCACAGTGTTTTGCCAGAAACCAGTGGTGGCGGTTGAGAAACCAGTTATTGTGACATTTCGTTTCAAAGTATTAAAAGATGCGTTGTGTTCTAAGTAAACAAAATGTTATGACTCTACTTTGTGTTTAAACACTGTGAGATATACACACTACTAAAAGAGTATTGCAATCTGGATGAATGTGTGTTTATACAAATACACACAATAGAAACAGGGAGGCCTTTAATTTAGTCAAAGTTTGAGTCGTATGTTAAATATGTGTGAGAATTTAATGGATTAAAACAATTTTCTATGCTGTCAATCTATGTTTTACTTTTTTTTGCAGATTGTCCAGGGTGTGTGGTTTGTGAAAAATTAATGCAACACTGCATTGAAATTATTCTTGTGACATTGCAAACGATTATTAAAACAATGCCACAGCGAATGCCATAATCAAAGAAAAGTTGGTTCAACAAAATATTAGAATCTATTAGTATCTATTTTGGTGACAAAAAATACATTCATACACTTTGATAGAATAAAAAATAACTGATTTATTAGATGAAAATGATTCCATTTTTTGCCCTGCATTAGGACGGCATGCATATTGTTTTGAGCAGTCGTCCCTATTTACTGGGATAGCCTTACTGAATGAGTGAGTGTCCAATGCTGGTATATGTACAGTATGCAACACCTCCCCCCCCCCCCCCCCCACACACACACACACACACAGATCTTACAGAATGGCTGAGAGAGTTCACCTATCCTTGACAGATGCTACGGGTAATCAGTCTCGAATGACTCTTTCGGGCTGAGCTAAGAGGAAATGTTTAGCCTTTTTTTCAACCTTTTCAAAACACACACACAGTCATGCAACCATGAACTGTATATGCTACACAGCCATGAGAATTTAACATTTATAAAGACTGGATGCATTATGAATGGATAAGGCTATTGTTTATGGGTTTGACACTGGAAAAGGAGGTGACTGTAAACGTCTTGAAGGCATTTTGCTGACATTTTTGTATAGTATCCTATTTTCTCTAAAGTAAGGATGTCACGGTGGCTAAGTGTGTAGCACAGTTGCAGCAATACAAAAATCTTCTAGGTTCAATTCAGGTACTTTGGTTTACTCTGTTTTCCTCCCACAGCCCCAAAACATGCAAATGTTGTGAGTTGGAGATACAAAATTGCCCTTGACTGTTTGATATAACTCTGTGTAATGATGAATCTGATGTTACAATTCTAATAATTCCAACAATTAAATAAGTAAAACTTATTTATTAAAAAAATTATGTGTATTTATCAATATGGGACACAATCAACAATATTTTATATTGCATTATTTACATTTACATATTTTGCATTAGGCAGACGCTTTTATCCTTTGCGACTCATGAGTGCTTTTACTAGTAAACATAACCAAACTATAGCTACAAAGAAGAAACAATAGTTTAAAATACATAATCTGACTAGCTTTGTGTGTGTGTGTGTGTGTGTGTGTGTGTGTGTGTGTGTGTGTGTGTGTGTGTGTGTGTGTGTGTGT
>JAOUQU010072864.1:0-16486 GCA_028566735.1 Ammoglanis amapaensis
GTGTGTTTGTGTGTGTGTGTGTGTGTGTGTGTGTGTGTGTGTGTGTGTGTGTGTGTGTACAGATACATACATAACATAAATGCATGTTGAGAAAACTACTATACACATACAATTGAGGAACTTGTGCAAGCTGTGGACTTAATTTCCTTCAAACACGTCCTCTTTATAACACATGTTATATCCTCATGGAGCTCAATAACTAAAAGGGCAGTTGTATAGGGCAAACCTGTTGGTCATTTGATTTAAAATTCTGGCAGTTTGAGAGATTGACAAGCATAGGAGTGGAGTAGGGAATATAACACTCGACACACTCACCCAGAAAAAGAAAAGAAGGCCACCCTACAGGGATGAGCCAGAGCTTCTGTTAGCACATTTCAGACAGGTAGTCATGTGCTCAGCCCAACAAGATATGTGTAATAACCCGACTAAGCAAATTCTAGAATGAATAAATTAAAAGAAAGTAAGTGAATTCCAGAGTCCTTTCTTCCAGATATTTTCCTGAGTTCAGTCAGTGCTGAAAAAAAAATGATTTTATTTAATAAAAAATCCACCTGAAAGGTCAGGCACTGATGTTCACGATCAGTATCTATTTTAAATCTAATTGTGTTTTGTAGGGTTATGTGCAGGCTTAGTGGGGAACTGTTAGTAGCCATGTCGCTAGCAATAACAGTTCTCTAGTCTGTACATAAACGAAACCAGCATCAACTATGAAACATGGAGAAAAGCAGTTGAAGAAGTGCTTTCTGAGAAGTCATGTGATCAGCACAGCAAACAAATACACTTCAGAATAAAAGAAAGTTGAACTCAAGCAAAGTCTGGCACCTCATACATGGCCATTTTTAACTTTCATGTGTCTGATCTGCAAACATTGCAAAAAAAAAAAAAAGACCAGAAGCAAAGATGTTTATCACACCAGCAGCAGCTAAACCAAGAATGAAAGGAAACTGCCTGATCTTACACTACCTGCACCCAAGATAGATATCTAGCAACCCACTCCAGTGTCAAACAGGTGGAGATTTCAGGAATTCAAAAGAATGGCAGCATGAGAACCATCAGAAAAGAAAGCTGAGCCTAGGGCAGACTGGTTTTAGTTTTTTAGATTGCACAAGAGAATACAGAAACACAATGCACCTGAAGTGAACTGTTCTGCAAATCTGACATTTAAAGCATCTATTGACTGAAGTGTATACATTCTTAATAAGGTATTAATTATTTGATTTTGTGCTCCCATAAAACATAAACATGTTACTAATGTTTAATATTGCATTGCTATTGTCACACGTACAGTGTTAAAGTCTAAGGATCGCAGAAAATAACTAATGTGTGAATGAAAAAAATACAGCTAAAGATATATTATGATTTTTAGCATTAAATGTTTCAATCTAATTGCTGTATATTTGCTAATTAGATGATTCAGGCAAGGGAACCAAGCGTTAATGGAGTTAAATGGAAAGGATTTATAAAGATGATCTAATTTGATGATCTCATCTAATATTTAATTTTTACTCCTTTGTGCAACATGTGAAATACCTTGAATATGTCGGATGGGAAAAGGGAAAACGGATTTTGGAGGAACGATGATTGTGTCTTTAGTAAACCAACCAGAATTGTTTACTTGGGGTATCTGAATAATCATCAGTTTTAAGCAATTCTAAGCATCATTTTTTGTCAGCAGCCATGATACTGGCCATAAACCGGCAAGTATAACCTTAAATACTGAAACAAGAGATTTAGAGAGAAATGGGCCGTGTCAGCCATTTCATAATTCAAGGCTTGTCACTATGCCTTCTTCACGTGTTCTTTAACTAAGGGATGAACTCACCCAGGAAGCTGGTCACTCCCATGAAGCTGGTTTAGCAGGGGTTCTGATCTTCAGCTGTACTTGTTCAGAGCGATGGAGAGTGATCGTGTGCTGGGAATATTGTAACTGAAAAAGCTGCTTTTTTCACAGAAAATATTTTATAAAATGTTACATTAAAGAAATTATCTAAAAACAACGACATTTAACACTACAGCAGTAGCAGGACAGCTTGTTAAATAAGGTCAACCTCAAATTCCAGATGTCACTTTCTGAGCAGTATTCTTTCTGTCCATTCAGTAACAAACACATCTGTCTAGTGTATGTTAGCGAGTAGGATGAATGTAATGTGCATACATACATTCATACGTACAAACATATTAAGTTATTCATGTAAGTAATATTTTTTGACACGTGATACTTCATCGTGATACTTTTCTTTTGTGATACTTTAATTTTATTATATATTTATTCGCCAAGTATGTTAAAGGATCGTTTTCTGATGGGGATACAAAGTTTAAATTTTAAAACTTGGCAGAATGTTACATAAATTATAAACAACAGTGCATTTAGTTATTAATTAGTGTTTGATCAGATACATCATACGAAATGCACATTTATTTTGTATTTGCTTGTGATTGGTTTTAAAAAATGACATAAAAACAGTTTTAAAAATGATGTTTGAATTGTTCTCTCTCTCGCAGGTACGATGAAACTTTTATGATTCCTCACTGAGAGATTATAAGACAATAAGATTTTTTATAACGCTTTGTTTCTCCTTGTAGCATTTATACACTTCTAATGCTGAGCACATTGGCATGATTGTGATCAGGAAATTTAACATAATAAATGTCACATTATTACCTGCACATCAGGAGCAGACAGCATAGTCAAAACAAAGAAGCATTTTTCAAGAAGCATCCTGAGACCTGTGACCTCTTTGCCCAACCCTCCAGAATCCATAATGAGTAGGAGGAATACTATAACAGGAACTTGCAGAGATGTTTCTTAAATATATCACTAGTGATTCATCAAAAGTCTTCTATTTCTCGTATCCTTGCTTCCTGATAGATCATTTTTAATTTTTACTTTCCTTTGTATCTTTTTATTTTTAACTATGTACTATAACTACAGATTTGTATAATACCTCTTAATTCCATTTTCTGAAAACCACTTGTAGGCCAACGGGGAACCAATTATAAAAGGTTTTATACGGTTGCTGTAATTCTTTCTGTTTTGCATACACCTCTACCGATTATTTTAACATTGCTGAGCAGTGATACTGCTGATGGCAGGATTAATCAAATCTACCATCATAGCTGATCATAGTTACATTTCTTTGAACTAAGTCCCAAGACCCTTGTCTTCTTTTACTCCCACTGAGCAAGCAAGCTTTGATTTCCATGCTAATAGCTAAATGTAATGCACCTGTCTGTCACCTGGATGCTGCTCCATCTCCACTCTTAAAAGAAAATGTCTCTTAGTTTTATCCTGCCCTATTTTTCATCTCATTAATTGGTCTCCTGCTCCAGGCATGGCCCGTAGGCCTTAACGGCCATCAGTCCTAAAACTTGCTCTAGAAACGATGATTTTGATTCTTACTTCAAATGCAGTTTAGTTTACACAGAATGGAAAACATAAATGATATAGAAAGGAAAGTCATAATGAACTTAATGCATAAGGATCCATATAAATAGAATTTATTCGTACCAGACCTTCCAACAACCGTTCTACTCTACCAACCTATCCTTTAAATGTCTTAAACGCTCCATTTGTTATTTAGTATATGTATAATTTCCTTTTTTTATTATGAAACAATTTTCAATACAGTATGTGTGTCATCATACACCAGCATATTTTTTTTTACATATTCTTTGTAGTAGTTTTGATGCCAAATTTTTTGTAAATATAAAGAGAACACTATTCACAGTCTACATATTTGTTCGAGATGTGTTCTCAGAACTAGCAAGCTGCTAGTTGTTCAGTCTTAAGTTAACTAAGTAAAAAGGATGTTGCCTGAATGTCTTAATTATAAACAATCAAAAGAATTTATTTAGATTTGAAATATTGTTTCTCTTTGCCTCGCAGTGTTGCCTGTGTCCTAGGTGCACACATTTATCTGTGATGTCACAAGTTTCACAATATTTAATTTCGTACTTTGAAATGTATTGATATATTAAGTTGTACAAAAAAATGTTCATATGGTAAACATTTCGTAACCCAAGTTTCTATGTATGAATATAGATTACCATTTGAATTAATTAATTTGGGGTAAAAAAAATATGTTTTGACTTCATATTGAGGTCCTGATTATAAATTGGTTATAATTCATTTGCACCCTTTTTTATTATTATTATTATTATTATTATTATTATTATTATTATTATTATTATTATTTTGGCTGAAGCATTTTGGTTTCTTCTTTTTGGAATCTTGTAGTGCTTTTTTTGGTGTCTGGTGGTCATATAATCAAAAGGCTTCAGGTTTGATTCTTATAGCCGCTGAAGTTTAGATTTGATTATAAGCTACATAGATGCATTCATTAGAAAATAAAAAGTTTAAGCTAAATACAAAACACAGCATGAGAAGATTTCTATATTTTCAAAAAGCTTTTTAGCTTCATTTATATAAAACATAATGGATGCTGTTTTAGTCTGTGATGTTTCAAATAATAATAAAAAAGATAAACTACTTCTTCCTGTAGCGTATCTGTCTGTGACCAAAATGATACCAACTATTTTGGTGCAGTCTTTTTTTAAACATTTTCTATGTAACTGGGAGCAAAAGTCATGCTAGGTTGGCAATCTGTTGAGATATGACACAGATGGAGCTGTTGATGTCAAAGGGGAAAGAATGTGCAGTTTTTATCAGTATGTAGAAGGAATTAGAACATCAGGTACCAAGTCGAATGGACATTGTTTTAAAAAATCCAGAACTGACACTGGCAAGCAAAATATAGATGACAGCAAAATGACTCTAAATTACAAAAGTAGTACTATGGATTCATGTGATTACTTGGTTAAAATCTTATTTATATTTATGCGTCGACTCTATGCAAGACAACATCGTCCTCTCAACGCCATCGTTTCTCTTTTATAGTTTTGCCTCAAGGTTATATGCACCACAAAGTATGATATCATGTTTCTTACATGTCTATGAAACAACGTGCGAGAAAGGTTGTTGTTATAGATTTTAGCTGATAGCTATTGAATGAGTGCTTTTAAATGTCGGCTCATAAACTAAACATCAAGGCATCACCATGTACACTGATTGACTACCTACAATGGAAGGATGGAGCGGTTACTCATGTTGTAGAGACTCTTCTGATGAAAATAATAAATAATCATCCAACATCAGAGGTTTTGAGCAGTGAAATTGTGTGTTCTGATAGCTCATGAAAGTGAGAGTTCAAGGTTCAATTGTTCATTTTTAGAAATAACGACTCATTCCATCGCTCCAAAATCCGTACACCATATTGGTAAAAGAGCCCTTAAGTTACAGATAGCTGTGGACCATTTAATTTATCAAACACCTCTAAACCTTCAGTAGTTTAAAGGTCAGTTTTAAAAGACAGTCAGCCACTGGCGCTTTATTGCTCAAGTGATACATACTAAATCTGTCCATGCTCCTGGCATTTCATCAAAATCTCTTATATGCAATCTTTGACCTTTAATCTGCTGGTTATCACCATTCTTTCTGTCAGGCCGGCTCTAACTGATGTATTCTAAAACACACTGTGTGTGTGTGTGTGTGTGTGTGTGTGTGTGTGTGTGTGTGTGTTTGTGTTCACAGATTTAGGTGCCTTCAGTGGTCGTACCAGAGGTGGTGTATCTGTAAGGGAAGGTCAGGGAGTGGT
The DNA here is from genome assembly GCA_028566735.1 of Ammoglanis amapaensis. Lineage (NCBI taxonomy): Eukaryota > Metazoa > Chordata > Actinopteri > Siluriformes > Trichomycteridae > Ammoglanis > Ammoglanis amapaensis. The sequence goes on from JAOUQU010072864.1 coordinate 5,655, forward strand.
ACTTATGTGTATGCCTCCTCCACATTCACCCGGTAAGCCCTTTATTCTCTTACTTTTTCATTATCGTTCGCACCCTTTCACTGTCTATCCCTCATTGTCTCTTCTTCTCAGTCCAGTGACGCTGTAATTAAAGGTTAAATTGGGTAAGATGCACTGGGACATGAGTAAACATGAACAAAAAGATTCAAATAGCAACAGTGGAAGCGGAAAACTAACAACTATTGACAACATATACTAAAGCTGCCTGATAAAATTGAACAGTCGGGCTGCTGGATGCCATTTAATTACACACAAACACAAACAGCAGTGAAAGAGTGAAAAATAAGTAGAGCAAATTATATGATGCCAACACAATATAATATAGCTGATCTGGGTTCTTATTATTTTGTATTAAAGTCCCCTGCACTGTGTCATACTGGACAATTACTCACACATTTAGTATCGTTATGATCGGGTCTAGATAACACGCTATAACATTAAATGCATTTTAATGCTGACTAAAAAGTGAACGATTAAACAAAGAAGGCAGGAAACTGAGTCTTAGCAACATCAGTAATGATGTGCAATATTTATACTGAGTACTCAAGCTAGGGCTAATATTTACATAGATCCTGAGTTACACACACACACACACACACACACTATATGCGAGACACATGCTGAAACTAACCGATTGTACAACTGTTATTTTTTAGTGTTGACTCCCACCACACAGCATTGAGCCAATGCACTGATTGCTTGTGACATGGACCAGCTGACCAAGGCTGACCCAGGCTGACCTGTGTCCCTTTCTTACTTTCCAATCCCGACTTTGCACGCTGAAAAATTTAGAAGTAAATTTGCATCCCTGGTTTGGTAGCCTGAATGTATTGCTGAATTTAATCAGGGCTTTCAAAATAACACATGATTATTGGGTCTTAATATCTGGTAACGGTAATTGGTAAGAGAGAATTATTCCAAAATTGCATCCTGGGTAACGGACCCATCCAGGCAATTAAGATGCATTTAGTGTTCATTCATTACCCAAATTAGACGTCAATACAAATATCTTGTGACATTCAGACTCATTGTAGGCCATAAGAATGGTTGTGTTTTCCTAAATGGCCTGACACAGATTGACGTTTGATAGATCGAGACACCACCACTTGATTTACATCAGCACATGAGTAGAAGGAAACCATTGTCTCATCCAAATAACTTTCCTAATACTATCCATTACTAATTTTATAGCATCAGACTTATGACTTTAAAGCATCATCCTTATGAGCAACCACCAAGAAACCTAAATAAATTCTAGTAACAGAAAGTTCAGACCAGCTACCAACCTGATTTGCAAACCAGGATATTCTATTGTTTGGTTATGCAGATGTGCACAGATAATACCTATTCTGACTCTTTGAAGCAGAACATCACAATCACAGTAGCTGTCCTATGTTTCGACTGATCAGTTGTTGAAAATCTTGGCTTTGCACACGAATACTCTTGCTGCCCCTGGGATACATTTATACCTAAATACAGGTCTAGAACATTTTTTATGCATAACAGCAAACTCATCAGCAAGTTTTGCCACCTGTGACAGTTTCTGCACCTTCTGCTCATTTAAATAAATAAACTGGAGCCTCGGGCAAACACTTCTTAAACTCCTGAAGCAGCATCAATACTTCACTTAACAGATTTTGCAGAAAACTATTTATAACATGAACAAGACTTTTCCCGGCCAAATGTCTGATCTTCTCGGTTTCTCTAAATTTCTGTTGATATGTTTCTGGCACCAGATCATACGTTCTAACTTACTCCCACTACTTTCACCACCTCGTAAGTCATACTCTCATTATCTATAGATAAAGTGAAGACGATTTCCTGAGCTTTACCAACTTTCAGCCAAAAACTATATTTTAATGTCAATTGCTATTTTCTTGAATAGAAAACCTGAGGAAAATACTGTGGAATGTGCTCACTCATGTCAGGTCTTCGGTACAGTACCGGGCGAAAGTTCCTGAGGTGATGCAGTCGACCAGTAAAAAGGGGGCATCTTATCCTGAGGCCAGAACCTGATCAGTCATCACTTTGTCCGTTAGACTTGGTGCAATATTCACCGACTCCCAAAATGGCTTTTTTTTGTCAGTATCCAGTGTATTTTAATTTTTTTGTTTGGCCAACCTCAACTCCTCAAAACTCTATATGCATTCATTCTATGCACATGCTTTAGTTTCCTCTGTTATAGAACTTCAACCCTAATGTGATGATGTAATGTGAAATCCAGACCCTAATGTGGTGTCCACCACATCGTTTTTTTTGCAGGACATTCAATTTGAGCAATCTGTCTACCACTAGATGCTTAATGTCACTCTTTGACATTTGTCTAGTAACTCGACATTTCAAATTGCTTTGCTATTTTGCACATAATGTTTGCTGCACAAGTCAAAATGTGCTACAGTAGTGCAATGAACAAAAAAACAGTCATAAACAGTATTCTGTTTATCCTTTAAGTCTCTCTCTCTCTCTCTCTCTCTCTCTCTCTCTCTCTCCTATCCACAGAATTAAACAAGTAAACTAAATATATACTAATAAAAATAAATACAGTCATGAAGTAGCAAATAGAAAGTGTAAAAAACAGAAGGGCAGGATGTAAGATATCATGCATCATGTAGAAAGCACAGACAGTGGAGGACCAGACCAACTCTACTTATGGATGGAACGCTGAACTTTCTTGCTGTAAGACAACAGTGATATTCACTGAGAATCCCCAACTGAAATAATTATTTATAAAAATATAAAAATTTCAAATACCAGTAATGTGTCATATAACGACAGAATAGCAGATCTTAGATTGTAATCTAGTCAGGGTTACCTTGATGGTCTAAATCTATATCTAAATCTAAACTATCTATTTGAACAGATAATGAAGTTAAATATGTATATATGCTACATCCTACATGCTACATGTGTAATGACAAATAAAATGAATGACAAAATGAATTTGAATTTGATTTGCTGTTTGGAACAAGGTATGTGCAATTGTAATAAAGATATTGTTAAAAATAGTCAACAAAACAAAACTAAGCTTAAGCAGATCTTTTAAAGAACAATATTAGTTTGAGAATTTGAAACAAGCACACAGACAAAAACGTACCCCATGCTGTGTGAAATAATTCTCTACATGGGATTTTCATTTCTAATTATCCAGTAAATTGGAGTTGCTAGCACTAATGTCTGGCTTGAAATGCATTTCATTAATTAGTAAAAGAAGGAAAGGTTACGGCTAAAGCAAAGCAAAACAGTTAGAATTAGGCTGGTAACATTCCTGATACCTAAATTAAGCACCCCGATGAGGCTAATTATTGTCCCAGACACAGCCAGTAACTCGAGATCTTGAAAATCCATCTGATTTCAGTGTTGGGATTGGAATTTTAATACAACAATGGATTATAATAGAATGACATAGTCTGGGCTGAAGCGAGCTAAACATGAATAAGTCTTAGAGATGGGAGGCTGATGAAAATGTGCCAGCACGTGACAAAATTTACAGCTTGTTTAAAAATTCACACTGCAGAGTGAATAAAGACTATTTTTCATTTTCCCAGCTTTATATATCCATACAAATAAGTCCAACATTTAGTTATGGCTTTGCCAGAATTAAATGTGTAATGAATAATGTGTAATAACCCATTCTATTTGATCAAATGTAATTTACAGAATCAATAATACTATTCCATTTTTTTTAAAGCATGACGTGGCTCGTCTGCAAAACATAAAGACATGATCTGATAAATTTGGGGTAAAAAAAAGCTCTCGTGGCTCATGCAGAACTTCAGGGGAAATTTTGGCTTTGACTTCTCTTACAAGTCTCCCCAATTATTCATTAGATTGATCCAAATCCCCATAATAAACTATTAAGACATTGCACAACATTAATGCAAATGAAGGAAAACTGTCAGTAATCCTAGTATTAAACAAACTGGTAAGCGTAGATAAATACTTTTGCATCAATTTAAAGCTACATCACTATAAGAAATCCAGGATTCTGAGGGTTCCATCACGTTTGTGTTTACCCTGTTGTAGATTTTAACTGATCGCTATTGTACAACAAACATTCACTTAGATCCAGGTGCTTCGGTCGCTTAAATAAAAGCGTCAAACTGAAGTGTGTTCAGGTACATTTCTGGCACTTTGCTTTCTTTATGGCACAAAAGACACTTGCATTTATGACTGATCATGAAACCATGACAACAGACAATTTTCAGAAGTGCATTGCAATCTTGGGAGTGTATCGTCAACACATGTGCTGTCAGACTTCCCTGCATATTTGCTTTGCTGAATATCTGCTTCTGATGTTTGGGTACGTCAGGGGTGATTACAATATTGTTTGCAGCATGTTCTGTTGCACAATATTACCATACGTCATGGATATCCCTTACATAAAAACAAGGACATATAACATGACTTAAGAAGGTGTAATTCTCTGCCTATCCTGGAAAATAAATCTGTCACAGACATCACAGGTGAGAAGAAATCTGCTTGATAAAAAGTCCTAGTGTATTTGTACAGGACATTAAAAGTCAGGAATAGTCTACCTGTAAACAACCTTATTGTATTTGGACGTTCTAAAGCACCTACTTTGGAATTATTTGATAACCTTTCCTCTGCATTAACACACTAAAGTAGGAACACACTAAAATCAGACACACACTTGGAATGGCAAGTTACACACTGATTGGTTTATTGTTATATCCTTGAATAATTACATAACCATGCTTGACATGAGCAAGACTTGAACTGATGAATCTTGTACAGCCAGTAATTACCTTTACTGTTATATATGTAAAACATGACCTTAAAATCCTAATAAATATGTAAGTTAATGTATTATAACATGGGCCTTGATTCTTCCTGCAGTAGACCACTGGTGTGAGGATGAAGGATTCTAAAGTGCAAGTTGCTGAGTGAAACGGGGCGAAGAAAAAAATTCCATAAAAAAAAAACAGAACTAATGTTTAATCACACTGATGCTGTGTACAAAATCCAAAACCCATTGATTTAGTCCAATTCATGCAGTGAAACACACATTTACAAACTATTGCACACTTGCACTAGGGGGAAGCAGTGAGCCCAGCACCAATAACCCCAAATTAAAAAGAGTTGGAGCAGTACGATACATTTTATTTTAGATTATTCTAAATATAAAGAACTTCAGTCTCAAATATGTCAAGTAAAAAGTATTTAAAGTATGAATTCTTAAAAAATATTAAGTATGAAGTATATCATTCCAGTCTATAAATACTCATTCATGACAAGAACAGATGCAATTGTGGCGAGTTTATTTTGTTTGTTATACAATTTTGATGTCATGTATTAACACTTTTGTTTACAGTCATGACAGAAATGGGTAGTTACTGGTTATACCCACGATTCCTTGATTTACAAGGTAATATCAAACACATTCATAGACAACTTTATATCTTAAATTTACTTTGTGTGCATGTTTTTGGATTGTGTTAGAAAATTGGAGCATCTTGTGCAAATCCACACCGGAAGAGACTATGCAAACTCTTCACAGAAATGTCTCATGCACTGATCTAACCCGGGACATTTTTACTGTGCGGTAACACTGCCAGTCACTTATCCCCTGTACTGAACAATGTGGGCATGTAATGCTGACACACAGATTCCTCTTTATATGGGCTTTGGATCAGCACTACAATCCACTGGTTTATGCATTTTTGTTCCTGGGTACATATGAATCTGGCTACATATTTTATATTTAAGGGGAAATCTAAATCAAGGAACTACTCCACAAAGAAATGACATGGGGTTTGAACTACAACACTACCAACTAAGACAATGTGCCACCAAAATGAATTAATATAAATACATACATAAAAAACTATGGGATGTCAACAGGCGATGGTAATGATGAATGGCACCATCATCTGCTTCCGTCTGATAGATTAATGCTGCCTGATTTTTATATGTTATCACCAGATCATTTCTCAATGATTATTTTTTACTTTAAAAATAAGGACGAATGCATTGACTTTCTGTCTCTTGTTTTGCCACTTTACTTGATTTGAACAGCTTCATATCAATCCGGAATCCTCTATGAATATCTGCTAACAAAGTAAATTGCAGATTGCTACAGAAGTTTAAGAAGAACACTGCTGTGAAGAGGAAATGTAATCACAGTGCAACAATAAGCAATAATTGTTTCTATTGAAGAACTGTCAGTGGGCCTGTTTTAAATGGAACTCAATTGGTTGCAAGGAAAAAGAAAATCAACAGAATAATCTTATGTTTAGAAATGCCAAACAACCATCTTTCATATCACTTTATATGGTGACAAGACTCATTTTGGCTCACTTAATATGCGTTGTTAAAGACCCGTTTTCCAAAAGAGTTGGGACATTTAGTCAATTGCATTATGAAGAAAAATATTTGGTTTTTAGTTCTCTTGATTTTTCATTTAATGAAGTTTTTTTTACAGTTTCACTTATGAACTTCAACACTAGCAAAAGCAAATTAAGAATAAAATGATGAAATATTATACATAAGACTGCCTTTGACGTTAAACTTGTGAACTAATGTCACCCTTTTGCTAATTGGCCCCAGCTGCCCCTCATCTGAGGGCATTTGAATTGGAAGCTGGGTGACAGTCAAACTGAGACTGTTTACCCATAATTCTGTTTGTAATTTAGACTTTTTGACTCTGTCATATAGATTTGTTATTGAATTGGGTTTATCTTGATTTACATTTTTAGCATTTAGCAGTCGCTTTAGCGTTTTAGCGTTTAGCATTTAGCAGTCGCTCAACTGTAACAACTTAGTAGTAGTGGGCCAATAAACTAAACACCTGAATAGATTGTGAAAACATGCCATCACATAGGACAGTTTCACTATCTCCAATTAAGCTGACTACATGTTTTTGGACTTATTATCCACACAGATCGTCCTAGGGAAGGAAATCCGTACCACCCTCTTGTGTCTTTTGTTATTATAAAAACTTAAGTTAATGTATCTGTGCATGTGTGTCAACCTCTCGTTGTGTCATATCTAAAAAATTTACAACCAAACAGTCTTGTGTAACTAGATACTGCTTTTTGATATCTTGAATGTAAACAAAGTGTTACACATGATGTCAGAATCCTAATTAATAAAGTGACATTTAAATTATAAAACATTTGCATATTTTTTTTAATAGTTGCAGGATTGGTTTTTTAACAGACAGGACAATCTGTGGCTGGAAATAATAAAGGTTTCATAGATCTTAAATCTCATATTTGCTATAAATTACTGCTTGTTAACTATCTTGGTACTACGTAAACATTCAAAAAATAAAGTTTTGCCATATGTATTACATTTTTACAGTAGACAATTGTTTCAAAGCAACATAATATCAAAGAAGGAACAGTGTAATATAAAAGGATTATAAAATATTGGTTACAGTGAGACATTTCATAATAAGCAGATATTCCAGTAAGACACTAGGCTAAGAAAATTGACCTTGTGTTTGTACGTGCAGCTTTTATTTAAATCTTTTAAAAAGCTCCACTTGATTCTAGTTTCTCTGTGATTAATTATCATGCCGGCAATGTCGTACCTGGACACGCAACAGCAATTCATATGCAAACAAGTTACTCATCTATGAAATCATGCAGTAATTATACAGTAAATACATTGTTCAGACAGGAAAGAAAAAAACTATTTAGTACTTCATTTAAAATGAGAAGAGAGTGACTCATGGGAAACTGTAACCTTTTATTTTAATAAGCACACTTTATTCGTACCCTTTTGGCCTATAATTAGGAAACCAAATTTTATAATTAGAATATGTGACTAGTCTATTAAAGGCTAGAAAACTGTGATATTCAGTCTGCATCCACATTCTGGCATTTCTTTTAATAAATGTCTGAGGAATGAGTGTGCTATTTTATTAGGGTTGTAATGATACACTCTACCCAAGATACTATGCGATTTATAATATGATTTTCATTCAGCCGTTTAAAATAAAATTGAAAACAGTGTTATTGCGTTGATTCTCAAAATACTGTATTTGTTATAATCGTACATTTTTATTATTTGAAGTAGGTAGAACTATCCAAATCAGTTTTGAATTGGAATCTAGAATCTGGTTGAAAAAACCCAAACTAAAGTTGTCCCAGAGTAGTAGAAAAATATCCTTCTTTAAATAATAGAAAATAGACTAGATTCAAATTAGAACATGTATAATAAATAATTAATTGTATTTTGTTTCATTGTTGCTTCCCAACTATTTATCTAATAATTCATTATGAACTTTAGTTCGCTGGCAAGTGGTTTGGAGTGACTACTGCTTAATCACTTTTTGTTCTTTCACTTTTTGTTTGGCTTATGGATTTTGTCCTGCTTCTAGTTCAACTTCCACCCACACACCTATCCCCCCCTCACACACACACACACTATCTTTGTTAGAGATAGAGACTTGACCTTCAAGATTACATGAAAGTGCTTTCAAGTTTTCACAAGTCATCTCATCATCATCAGACTGAACCCTATCCAATGTTTACATTTGTGATATTTAGTTGTCATTTTGTTCCAAAGTTTTTTGTTTTCCTGACTGAATCTCTAGCAATCTAATGGCTTTGCTCCGGCAACTTTGTAGTGCTGGGGTTTAAAGTAGCCCCCTTCTGAATACACGAATCCTTCCAATTACATTGTAATCCCTCTATATGTAAAGACAACGAGTTAGGATGCATATCGTTGCGGTCCAATGGGGAAAAAAAGCATATCTTTAAATTTCTTTCTTGGAGAAGGTAAAAACCCTGTTCTTTTCACATCAATGGTAGAAACGTCGCTCATTGATTAGATTCTATATGCTGTTTTTACTAATGTGCATACTACGTGCATACTCAGCTAAAGAGGTTTCTAATCATGCAAAATACAATGTTAACATTTTTTGGTAAATGAGCTGCCTGAAGTTTGCTGGCTAATCAAGTTTCAAGTTTATCTTCAAGTAAATATGTAATATAAACACACAATTTCAACTCAAACATACATTTTGATGTCACAAAATATCTTTGAATTAAAAAGCTTTGTTCTATAATTAGGAAATACAATTCTAAAATAAAATAATACTAATAAAATTACTGTGGATTTTGTAATATTGTTTTGATTGACAGGTCAAGCTTTACTGTTCTTTGCTATGGATAAATGGACATTTATTACCAAAAAATATGAAAAAATATTAAAACTGCAGAAAGATGTTTTTCATTGGACAATGACAATAAAGTGGCAGGGTTTAGTTAAAAATGTGCATAGATTCTTATTTCATCTGATCTTTATTCATATCTCTCCTTTTGTTCTGTCTTCTTTTAGAGATTATCTACAGCTGGGTATTCAATGAGTTCCCCTCATTTGTGGTGGAGGACAGCCGGCGCTTCATCTCGCAAGAGACTGGCAATCTGTACATCTCCAAAGTGCAGCCCTTAGATGTGGGAAGCTATATATGTCTGGTTAAGAACGTGGTGACCAATGCTCGGGTTCTGAGCCCGCCGACGCCGCTGACACTCAAAACTGATGGTGAGATAAAAATACCAGTGACACACATTTACATGCACACATGGTACGGATTTCGAAATGTTCACCTGATCTGTTAAGCCAGGTTTATACATTTAAAATGAAGAGACGCTGGTTTACACTACATGACTGATTTCCCTGATTGTGGCAACCTTGCTGCAATCAGGCACTCCCCAGTAGAAAACAAATTGACAACATTAAATTGGGAGATAATAGGGAAACTAAACTCTCTGATTAATGAAGGATGTTTCAGTGCTTTCTTCAGTGCAGTGTGTAATGGTCGATACACACGGGGAAACACACACGGACACACTTTGGTATGAAAAAGTGTAGTTTATTAACAATAAACCCCAAATCGTGTCCCGCCACTACTGTCCGGATAGCTTAGAGCAGATTCATCTGACCCCAAAAGCCACGCTACACACACACTTCGGGTTCGCGTGCAGCGGCACATTCTCACGCATGCGTATTAGCACGCACCCACAGAAGCCACCGTTACAAGTGCATTTGTTATAACTGTATGGAAGACAAATATGAAAGTTGTTTATATATGTAAATACATTTTCATTTATTTATCAGTACAAGTACAATTGCCAGATTATTTTTGTATTTAACTTTGATTTTGATTTAATTTTGATTCTCATTGATGCACTTCAAGAAGTAAATAAATCGGCATCTACATTTCTGATAAAGCTTTTTAGAAGAGGTCACTTATATTACCTATTTATGGGGTTCAGGTCGGGCATGCTTTGTGTTGAACCTTATATTGTGTTGCGCACAGACATGATGAAACAAAAATTGTAGGATCCAAAAATACATTATTTAAATCTTAACCATAAATTATATTTAACTGATTATTTGCCTGCTAGAAACTCCTGTACATTTTGTGCCATAGGTTTTATAAAAAATAAAATATTTGCAAGCGAAAAAAAAATAGTTATATAGAGTCAACTCCACCCACCCCGCCAGCTTTTAACTTTTTTCCAAACATGGCGGGGTGAACAATTATAACTGTTCAGCAGCATATACGTTTCCTACGGAAGTGTATTGCTGCCATAGTGAAAAATAAAAGATCTTGTTATTACGATGTAAAGATGTCGTAATTATGAAAAAAAGATATACGTTGTAGCAACGTCCATGACAACCACAGGAGATACATGTCTGTATCTTCTTATCTTTTTATCTTAGATTGCCTGAATTAATCACATTTTAATTCATGCTTGGCTGTGCAAGCTTATATTATTGCACAGTGTATAATCAAAGCTTGTATCAATAGGACACAC
>JAOUQU010072974.1:0-27176 GCA_028566735.1 Ammoglanis amapaensis
AAGTCCTTTGACGAAACGCAGCGTTTTTCTTTCCTGCGACTAATCGACCAATGGAATTTGGCCGACTAGTAATTTTTTCGGTCGACCAACGAATAATCGATTAATTGCGGTCAGCCCTACATTACAGCTTGATATCAACAAAATACTTAAACTTAATATGTCTGTTTTGGTAGTTTACTAAATAAAAAAGCCATATAACTGAATTATTACTGAAATAAAACTATTTGATAGATAATGTAGATGATTAAGAGTCATTTATAAGGTTAATAACGGTTCTCTCTGCCCCTCTTGTGGTCTGTAATGCAAAAACCGTCACTTTCAAATTCATCAATAGTGCTTCAAACACACTGTATCTATACTAAATTTGCTTTACAGACACTTACTAGGGGGTCTTTGATAGAGTGTTAGAGATAAAGTATGACACTTCCACTTTTAGAATTGATGAATTCTTAAATAACATGCAGAGCTGTAAATAAACATTGTTCAACTTTTGTAATACAAGTCATCTCACACGTGACTAGGAGGGAAAACTCCAGACCAGCAGCGCAACTTTAAGACATTAAACTTCTTCTATAAGCCTCATAAGATCCTCATAAGAAACTATTTCTCCAAGAGGAAAATCAACAAAGTGTTGCAAAGTGTGCAAGAAATTTGTGTACCTTTTAAAATAGCTACGTAAAATATTTGCACCACATTCAAACCAAAATTAATATTTGTAGTTTGTAAAAAATAAAGACGAAGATGTGGCACAACAACAAATTATACAAGTCCACTACTGCCGAGATTTTAATGGGTCATGTGTCTACATAGAGACGTTTTACAAAACTCTTCAAATACCTTTTACAGGTTTCTACAAAACCTCTTTCAAGAAAGAGTTTGTGACATGCAAACCAAACATTTCCAGTCGTTCAATAAAAATGTAATGTGTATTTGAAATACTGGTGGCATGACAATACAATACACTAGCACGTTAGTGTATCGCAGGGATCGAGTTCGACAGACATGAACAGTTATGTCTGATGTTAGAGAAAGGGCCGAGACACCATGACGATCTGGTGTGTGTTATTGTATTTCACCTTCTGAGGATTCTGAGGAAACTGGACCCTACAAAACACTGCCAAGGGTGGTAAAACATGACAAACAATAATTAAAACAATAAATACATGTATAATTTTGCTTTTGTGTTGTAATCAAAGAAGCTCCATTCATAATAAAAATACAAGCAGTGTTGACTCTACTGGGCTTCTTACTACTCCTGACCTAAATATTTGGACTACACCCAGGGTCAATTCTGGGCTTGTTTGTGGGAGAAAGATCAACAGCGTTCACAGGACTCATCCAGACATGATTGCACAACTCTAATATCATATCAAATGTACGGCATATCAAATCTGTACAAAACAGAAGTATCAGTAGCCTCCTACAATATTTCTTTATTTTTATTTTGTTTTTTCCAAACTTTTCGTCGTTTTTACCTCTATCCAGATCACAAAAAGTCCAATGCAGATTAAACAAAACCAGGAGTTTAATCTAAATCCAACATCTAGTTTTACCAGCGCTTAATCCTATTTAGGGTCACAGTGGGAATAAACAAATACACTAAACACCTTAACAGGTCATCGGTCTGTTGCAGGATACAGTTACAAACACACACATGACAATTTCATTATCGGAGAGAACATGAAAACGCCACACAGAAAGCCAATATGTAAAGTATGAAATAAATACCCACACGCCTGGATCTTAGCCTTGTCAGCTGAGTAGCTGTTGTTATCAGATCACATAGAGGTCACTCAGCTTTAATGTCATTTTATTTAAAATTTGGGTATCCAAGCACTTCTGTCCGTATAGTGAATACTGCAAACAAATAAAAGTAACAATAAAATAGTAAAAGTAAGCTTTTCTGGTTCAAAAAAACTTTTTAGGGTAAAATTAAGGTACAATTTTATGTCACTTGTTTGACAGAACCACCGCCAAAAGATTTGTTGTCAACTTCCAGAACATTCTCTGGACAATGTAACAAGCTCCTTTTATATCCTTAACTTGTTGATTTTCATCTCACACTTAAAGTGCTTTCTTCAGGGCCCTTATATCTTTTTTTCTTTAATGCTGCGTGACAAATAAAGACGAACGTTCTATGCAGCCCAGATAAAAGCCATGTGTTCAAAAGAAAAGGGAAGGAAAGAGGGTACTGGTGATCATTAAATAATTAATTGTAATCTGTTCCCTTGTCCATGAGCCGAATGAAATAAACACAGAGTTCTAGAGCGACCGTTCCCTGACCTTTCCAATTCTGCCATCTGCAATCCTTGCTTCTTCTGCGACAGACACAGATCTATCAACACGGTCACACACTTCTCTTTTTTTCACACAGACTATGTGACTGCTGGAGGGACATCCTGATCGGAAGTTTATTTTTCAGCATGGGGCCTGAGTGTCATCGGGACAGCCTGTAACATACGTCTACGCTGTGACTCTGAACTGAGATAATCAACTAATGAAATAAACACGTAACCCCCCCAGCGGTAACACCACAAAGGTTGGACCGTGGTGAAGAGACGATCACAGAACACAAAAAGGTTTAGGGGATGAAGTGAGCAGGGAAACATATTTTCTTGTAAGATGATCAGATGAGAATTTTAAGTCACCCTGTTAAATGATGATGTTTGATGTTTCTAAAATATTATAGTATGTTTTAAGTATATAATAATTCAATAATAGTATAACTTGACAAGTTTTTAAATAGTACAGCAGTGGTCATCGTCGGTAATGTTTCACATCTAACTAGATTTTTAATGAGAAATATGAATGGAATTTTCAGATCATCTCCATCAAGTTCTGTAGAAAATAGAAAATAAGTTCAGAACCCTATCCGTTTGGTTTTGTGTAAATATTTCTACTGAACACCACTGTATCTGCTGAAGAACAAACCTGTGTATTAATTGTAATGAAAAAATGCTCATTGATGTCAATATATGTTCAGCGCCTTGAACGAATCAGAAAACTTCTTCAGAACTCTGGAAGCCGAATGATGTCATTTAATCTGTTGTATGGGAAAAGACCGGATGGAAAATTAGGTGGGGCCTTTGCCTTCAAGTGGGGCCAAGACACTTGTGTGTCACAGTGCAGACTTATGTTATAGGCTGTCCCGATGACACTCAGGCCACATGCTGAAAGAAATGTGTAAAGAAAAAACATTATCAAGGTGGCTGTGAAAATCTACTAGTATTCCTAATTTACTCCCCATCATTTCATGCTTACACAGAAGAAGGTGCAGGCGCTTTAAGCAATTACAAAATTGGGCTTTATTCAAAAGTGACTTTGCATAGTTTGTACCCACCTCTCAAATAAAGGAGTATTACTTATTCAGACAAATAAAAAATCATCTCTTTAACATTATGTTTTTCGAAAAATAAATAAAGACATAATATGTCATCAGTTTATCACCTGTTTAAATAAAAACCAAAAACACATGAGCAAAGAAACAATATTTAGTATGCCAAAGAAGCAAAAAAGAGTGGGCATCTTATCATCGACCATCAGTGGTGCCTACAATTGTACATATAATTAAGAGATTGCCATCAGCCAGATTCAACAACTGCACGCAACCCTGACCGAGGCTGCAAAATAGTGTTCACACAGAACTGGAATTTATTCTAGTGGAGCTGAAGATCATAAATCCTTGAGCCAGTCGATGCCGGAATGTTTTACAATCAACCTGAATGTTCAGCAAAATGTGACCACATATTTTAAAAAGGCTACACAAGATCTTAATTATGTTAACAAAACAAATAAATACATATATGCTGGCATGGTGCTTACAGGTCGGCAGTAGGTGAAGTGCTTCATATGACCTTCTGTTTCTGGGGTTTGAATCTCGGCAGGATGATTTGACTGTTGAGTGTCTAGATGAGTATAATGGGCTATGCATAGAGGGTGTGGTTAAACTAGTCTAGCCACTAAGATGTGAGAAATGGGATATTTCATAATAACTACTAGTATTAATTAATAATTACTACTACTCTGTGAGACTTAGCTTGAGATACATGAATAACACATTGAGAACAGCTTTAAAAACCATCCAGGGATTTACATGTTCAGGTTTTGTAGCAATAAAATCAAAGCAAGAATATCATAGCACCAAAAGAGGAATATGATTTCCTGAACTCAAATCTTGATCCGTGAATATTCCAAGATGGTGCAGAAGCAAATCTGAGAAAGAGATGCTTCGTCAGAACAACGTTGAAGAAACTAACATTGCACTAACATTAACAAGATGCACAGCAGGAATCAACTTCAAGAAAAGAAACCTCAAGTTCCAGAATAATATCCACTAACACTTGGCTACATGGATTGGGTGTTAATAAGTGCCCAAAATAATACTTATGACTGGAAGCAATTAATTTGTAGTTCATATAAGCCAAGAGCTTGATAACAGAATACGAATAATGTATACACATACACACTTACCATAGTGTCTCATTTATAATACCAACAGTTAAGTGGAAAATATAAAAGATATTTCCTCAACACCGTGATAAATAAATTGCTAAGCCTGAAAGGTTCCTGAGGAAAAATATTTCCAGTGATTGAGTTTACAAATGAAAAGAAGTTTAAATCTGATTTCCTGGTTCGGAGAGTAATTCATTAACTTGTGGCTCAAAGCAGTGACCTAAGAGCAAAAACCAACTAAAACATAACCCTAATAAACAAAAGGTTTTGGACAGGAATTACTTTTAAATTCATTTTTTGCTAATTAGGGGGAAATACCTTTCAATTTAATGTGGCACTTCATCTTTTAAATCAATACCGTACCATAATCGTAAAATTAAAAGTTTTCTATTTACAGATTTATTCATTTATATAGCTCCATTTGATTTCGATGCTCAAAGCTTTATGGGAAAATAATATTTTCATTATGATGATGGTAAATATGGTGTAAAGCGCTCCACTAAAACAAATTTGCATATGACAGTAATGCTGGGAGAAATGCATCGTTACAAAACTGCAGAAACTGGCTCTGAGGGGACAAGCGGTGATATAATGTTAAACAATTCAAATCCGGATAATGCCGGATAGTTTTGTAAAAAATGCAATGGTTTAAATAAAAACCAACCAATCAATATTCTGCTGATTACAGATTGTGTGGTCCTTGCTGGATTCTTATGTGACTGATAGTAGAAATGTAAAAGTAGCAAGTGGTCAGTTTTACAAGCATCATTTAGTCAGAATAACACTGATAACCAAATCTGTTTAACTATGTTCCATAAATTGTTAATGCATTTTGTTTAAGACACACTGATGGGTTTAAGTTATTTAAGTAAAGAACACATCACCGTCAAAACTTATATAAAAACAAAAATACACAATATTCCAAGATTCCCAATAACCAATCACATAAGACAAGCTCTTCAATGTTGTGTTTTTCTCAAGTCAAATATTTCTTTTTCCTTTTTTCAATTCAGTCACACGGAGCAGACAGACACTGTTCTTGTAATCCAGGCATCCCAGCGAGAGGCTCTGCTCAGCTGACCGCAAGTCCTTAATAAGCATTTTAAGACTAGTTTAACAAATTAAGGCTCAGACAGCCTTGCCAACCCATCTGTGTGTACAACCATCAAACAGTTCTGCCAACTGCGAGCTTTCATGAACCACTAAATACCTGCAACTCACAAGGCTACAAAAACACAGGAAACAATCATTACATGTTAAACGCCACTAAGTAAAGTCACTAGACTTGAATAAACTATTTACTCCTTACATTATGACACTATGCTAATATCACCTACTAAATTATCACTATTGTCTGTGTAAAGACTATGATCATAAATGTTCCTCCAAAGGTTAAACATTTATTTCTTTTTTTATTTAAAACAACCTCGGCTGTAACATAAACGGGTAAAAAACAGAAACTATTTTATCCTGTGATACTTAATGAAGTAGTATTTTTAGATAAACAAAACTACTGCGCACCATAATTGTTTCCATACCTGTGCTGTCTCCAGAGAACACCGGCCTCACATTTATTCAAATAAATTGGGAAATGTTTTGGTAAAACAAAGACGCGAGTTTTTATAGCAAGATGTAAAGCATGCCAAACGCCCTCCTGCAAAGTACAGACAGATGCTTTCAATAAGCCGGCGGTACAACAGCCATACTGCTGTTACTTTGTGTCTTATTGTAACCTTGATAAAAGTGATATGTTTCTACTATTTTAATCAAACACTTAAATATAGTCGTCATATGAGAACAATAATCAGACATTACAAGTCGTAATCGTACCTGAGGAAGCATATACAGTAGTGCAGATCTGGTTTCCACCATTGTAGGTGTTTAATTAAGCTTTTAAATTAATAATATTTTATGGGATGATGATGTGACAGTAACACTGGATCAGGTTAAAATGGTGAAAATAATTTTGTTTATTTGAAAAACCTATAGATTGTATCCAACACTGATCCAAAAACAGATAAAATTATGCCATGTGGAATAAAAGTGTCCAAAATAAACAACATTACTAATGTGATACTTTTTTTAGTAACAAGTAATTTAACTAATTACGTCCTGGCACGCTCTTTCAGCCAGGAACAGTGACTACATACGTAGGCTAAGGGTATGTTAGGGGTGTCTTGCTGTCTACCTAGACAGCTGTTGTTTAACTAGTGAGGGTTAGAAAACTTTAACGACATCATAAGGTAATTAGACACAGAGCATCGTTCAAAACAATGTGGCAAGGTGGCACAACACATTATCATCTCAATTAACATCCACCCATACATGTTTGATGGCTAGCTGCAAATTGAACTCATCCGTCTTATTTCATCAATTTTTTTTTATTGTTTTTGAGATGATTTGCTTTAAGAATGCTTCCTCGCTGCCCACGTATCAAGAGTCCATGTAAGATGACAATGCTGTGTATGTAGACTACAAAGCTCACTAGGTATTCGAACGCACTCACACACCCAGTCATTTATTACAGAGGTGCTGTGATGTATACTATTAGCTGTGCCATCATGCTGCCACTACGTCTGCCTTTGCTTACAGGTTTATTTTAGCAGAAAAGTTTGGCATGCATTGATAGGCCTGGTATTCTGAGGTGTATAGTGAATTATGCTCTCCTTTCCCACACTTATAAGAACAGCAGCTACGTCTTGATAATGCACATTGCTAACACTCCACCATAATGTACAACAGATTTGATTTATTTGATTATCAGAGCATAAAAGACTTTTCAATTATGGTCTTTTTGTTGCATCATGAACAAGAGAAAAACTAACTCTATTATCGACACAAGGTTTGTCGTAGACTTACATACGTACCTTTTTCCCAACAAAACCATGCAGAGACGAACCCATTCAGTCCCAGACAGTTAGATTAAGGAAGTATTAACGATTACAGCCTTCTCAACAGGTAGACCCATAAAGTGGGGGAGATTACATTCTTTAAAAGTGCCTTTAATTTAACAGATAACCACAACAGATGAAAGTATGCACCGTGTCCAACAGGCTGTACCCCTAAGGCATGAGGGTTCCAGAAAGTTCGGAACAGACAAAGTTAAAAAAAATTCTGCCATCTTGCAAAGTTTGTCCCAATCAAAATGATGTATTAAAATAATGCAATGGGTAAAAAAGCCTAGTACAGTACTGTACCTACTTTTCAAATGACACAGTTTGAAGACAGAAAGTCACAGTTTCTAAACTAAAACCACTGCAACATGCCTGTGCTTGTTTTTTGTTTGTTTTTCTTTTTTACTTTCTGTCATGTGGCATTAATTACATTGGAGCCAGTAAGGAAACAGTGCCAAGAAATAATTTTTGCTTATCATGTTTATGAGAAGTTTATGAGAAACTTCCCCACTAATCTTAATAATTTAGAAAAACTTATATTCTTATATAAATTTCTTTCAAATGCCCTTATTAGGGCGCCACATCTGATTGTATGACTTTGAATCTTTTCCCTGACAAAAACCTCCCTATTCATCTAGGTATTGGGATTAGCGATCCTGGAGGAAACAATGAACCACAGTGCTGCCCTTCTCTAATCAATTAGAACACAATTACAAAAAAAAACAAATTACAAAAAGTTTGCACACTTAAACAAAATACATAAAAGAATCGAGTGATAGAGTAGTCTAGTGAGGAGAGCTTTAAGCTATCAACCAGAAGACTGGGGGTTCAAATTCAGGCTCTACTACACAACCACTGTTGGGTCTTTGAGAAAGACCCTAACACCTATGAAAGAATTCACTGTTTTACTGTGCATCTAATTTACTCATGTACTCATCAAATAAAGACCTTCTATTATATTATGCTGAAACGTTTTATTATTGTTAACAAAATTGTAAAAAGTGTATTATGCAAAAATGAATATATGAATGAATATTATATGGTCTGCAGTCCATATCTCTGTCCTGTCCTCAAAACAATATGAACAAAGACTGGACAGCAAGAGAGTCTTATATACAGAAACAATGACCAACAGGACCACTTACAAACCTGCAAAAAAATATACATTACATTTTTAAGAAATGATGTCACACAGTGGTGGTAAACACAGCTCAGCTGTTGTGTTTCATAAAATTGGAATAAATTCTAAAATCAAAGCTAAGAATGTATTTCAAAATCAGATGCATAAACTGAATCGCACAAGGTGCACGTGGTGGCCATGATCAGACAGAGGCTGACGTATGAGTCCGTCCCCCCCAGTACCCCAAATAGATATCCGTACGCATAACTGGCCATCTGATATAATTCCACAAGTCATGATTTATGCAAGTTTTCAAATCCCTCGACTTTCTGACTCCTCCATATATCTAGGCGAGAACACACAATCTGTCCTTTGACCTCGACAGTTTATAACAGCACAAAAACACATTCAACAGTTGGTGAGATTGCAGCTCATAAGATCCATTTTGTCCTTTAGTGATTGAGTTTTTATATTTGAAGTGTCATTACAACTCAAATACAAAAAGTGTATTTTAATGGCGGATTAAATGAAATTAAAGAGGCAACAGGAGGATGTAAAAATGTTATATTTCTTTCAATATCCAAACTTTTGCTTGTATGTTGTCAAGCGTCATCAAGCGTCACTGAAAACACTGAAAATCAAAATTGCAGCCATAAATAACTGAGCGGCCACGACCTCTGTATCAGTCAGTCTTGCAAACATCAACAATTAGTGTCTTCAGTTTCCAAGCATTAAAAAGTGTCATTAATGTAAATGATGATTAACACAATTATAAACATGCATTTATAGCCATAAGTTCAAGGTTATCATCAAAAACATTGCAAATAATTATGTCTCTAAAGGGTAAAGAGAAGATTGCTCTGCAGACTCTTCTTTCCAGAAATAATGTTTGTTGGTTTTGGCTGCGATTCTCGGTACATTGAAGTTTGTACTCAAACCTTTGCAAACTGTCATTTCAGACCCCGGGGAAAACATTTATCATCAGTGAGGGTCTTAAGAAAACTGATGTTTGAGTGAAGACTTTAGTGGACTTGAATCAAGCTGTTGCTTCGTTGAGCCAATTAGTTTATATACAACAGAAAACGGTCATCTTTGTGTTCCTTGTTCGAGTGGGCTTTCAAGATTCTTGTAAATGACAACCCAGTAACAAGGGCAAAGGAAGCACTTACAAGCTTCCATTCAAATCATCATTCAAGCCCGCTGGCGTAAACTTGTCTAAATGCTTTAACGTGTAGCCCTGAATCACTCGTACAACGTTAACAAGACAAAAGGGGAAATGCTCAACAAAGTCGCTTTTAAGAAAGTCCTGAGATGTTCAGAAGCATTTACTTTCTCAGGACCTGCTTCCCAAGGCTGGTTCAGTTTTCATTAAAGCTGAGGCAGCAAATTCATTCTTGTTTTGCATTTAAGTCGATGTCTTCAGGGAAAATACTTTATGAGCATTTAAATTAAGGGATAAAATATGAACTGATGCTGTGAATTGTAAGCATCCCTTCACTACTGTAGTCAGTTCTGGCGCTTTGTACAGTCGATCATGAGTCCCAGAGTACCACAGGGATGTTATCATTACAAAAAGTTGCTTGATTTACTTTCATTTCCTTTCAAGTAATTTGCACTAAAGCATTAAAATATCAATTTCAAGAATAATTCAGCTTGTCAAATTACCCACATCCTAGTATAAAGATATCCAGCATCATGACAATTGAAAATGATACTCAGGCTTTACACGTGTACTGGGACAAATGAAACAGCCCCAAGCATTATTGGGTTCAAACTTATATACAGGAATATAATGTCAGTATAATCACTACTGTATCTCCAATAACCACTTCCTCCTGATCAAAGAAACTTTGATTTCTCTTGTAAAAACCTTTCAGGAATGTACTGAGCTGTATCCATTGAATAATGTTATGAAGTGATACACAACACTTATGTGAAGCTCACCTGTCCCTGATTAGTTATGGTCCATTCTGCACTCACAGAGCCCTCTGGCAGGGTTCACATTTAAAGCACATGCTGACTTTAACTGTTTCTACACACAGAATTTACACATGTTCTTAACTGCTTGAATAGATATTTTAAAGCCACTTCACATTTCACTGTGTACCACCTCAATGCAAAGGCCTAATTTAAGATGGGCTCAGATAACACAGCCTGTGAAATGTAACCTCTGAATCTGCTCTATAGTCACCAGTACTTGGTTATGTTATCAAATAAACATTTCCAGTAAGCCATACAAGCGTACAATCAGAGATTTCTAAAAACTACATGAGATACAGAATCACATTCTCAATATTACAATAGTCATTACAGGACCATTCAGAGACAGCTTATGTTGTGTTTGTGTTTCAATAGCTAAGTAGCAGCAAACTTCCTTAAATTTTTTATGTATTGATTCACTTAAAATGTCATTTAAGATGATCTGAAGCACATAGCTTTAGGACCTGAAGCAATACTGGACTTCGTACTGTGCATTAGTCACCTGTGTTTTTTACAAGAGCCAGAAAAGATCAATATAATGATCATGCCTTTGACTTTTTATAAAATAACATTAAAAAGGTGAAGTATGGTTGCAATAAAAAAGTTTACCGTACTTTAATTCAATCACACAAACATAGACACGTGCAGAAAAAATGCTAATGATAAAACTCATCACACTGTTCAGCTCACACAGTCTGTCAGTCAACACACACCATATATACACAGCTCATGACAGCTAAGCCTTACCCCTTAAACCTGATGTTTAGTCATGGGTGCCACAATTAAGTCACTTCATACAAAGGCTACTTTTGAAAATTATAGTACTACCCCCCCCCTTCCCCTCCAAAATATAATACATTCTTTAAAGGTTATTTACACACGTAAATTGATTTCCTATGTCTGCATGATTTAGAAAATTGAAAACTTTAGTTTTAAGCAAACGTTTGAAATGCAAGAATAACATCCATGGTGGTTTTTAGATGCAAAAACTGATGAAAGTACAAAATAATTGTCAGACGAAAGTGATTTTTCCCATTTAAGTACCCATGACGGATGAATTACAAATGCGAATGAACCACATTTTGGCAAACAAAATGGAAGAAACATACAAAAAAAATCATCATGGAAGTAATATTACTTAGAAGCTGATGTTTACAGAAAGCTGATGTGATTTTCTCAATGTGGATAAAATAATATCTCTCATATCTCTCATTAAGTTCAATTTGATTTCATGTTTCATCATTTATCCAAATTATCCTGGTCAGGGTCACAGCGGGTCTGTTTTTTTGCTGAATTACTGTGTACGCAAGCAGGACAGAACACCAGTCCAATGCAGGGTCTTGGCCACCCCCTACACCCACCTGAACACAGCCGATCAAATGTGTATGCAGTTCCACGGATGGCCGATATCTTCATTGTGGATTTTAACCCTCGTTTGGCCACAGTTTACAACTGTGCCACCCAAGGACCCTTGATACAGTATTATTATATTTAAAAGGAAACACACTGTGGAAATTATCCATTCAGTCATTATACTACCACTTTATATCCTGGTCAAAGTTGCAGTGGATCTGATTAACTGGCCAACACAGAACAGGTTGCCAGTCCCTCACAGCAAAAACATGGACCAAAAAAATAGATAACGTGTACACCAAGCAACTCCTGATGATGAAATGTTAATGTGAAAAATACAGTATTATTATTTTAAAAGGAAACACACTGTGGAAATTATCCCTTCAGTCATTAAAATGTGTTTGTGATGACAGACCTAAATGTTAAAAACTAAAGCAAATACAAAAGGTGGAAGAAATCTTGAGGTAAGATGCTCCATGACTTAATAAATCGAAACAGACAATGGAAAGGGCATACCACAAATCCTGAAATCCTCTCAGTATTAGAAGCTGTATCAAACACACAGATCCATGAAGAACAACCAAGACGTCATTTAAAAAACATTGATGGGATGCACATTTCCAGAGATCCAACCCCATCCAAGGCCAATCCTGTTTTCATCCCTCTGTGACCTTTTCTTTTGATGTCTAACTATCAACTTGATCGTACTATGGATATAAACCGCATGGACAGAAACCACATTTTGTGTTTTAGAACCTTTACAGTTTGTCACTCAGCATTGTGTCGGTGGACACAGCATTGAGAGAAATTAATCCGGTAAAGTATGGTGTGATAATAGAAATTAATAATACATACAAGTCATGACTATGAAAAATGTAAAATGTCCTTTGTGCCATTAGGTCATCACATATTAGCAGATTTATTTCTAGATAGTTACATGTTATGATACAAAATAATTCTGATTTATAAATATTTTGTAATTAGTAGTTAATAGTTAAAAGCATCAATATCTTTTTGCATGGGTCTCATAGGGTCTCTCCTCTCATCAAAAAGTTCTTAGTAGCAATAGAGCTTAAAAATCCTAAAATCCAAATTACCATTTATCCAAAGAGTTTCAAAATAGCACCTGAATGCTTAAACACAAAAAAGATGCACAACCTATTGATTTAGAATACATGACAGAAAAATCAGATAGTGTCAGTGACACACCCATATTCTCTATATACATTTTATTAGATCATTTTCAGCAGGACTTACCTGGTGGGCATGAGCATTCATAAACTAGATCCCTCGGTATACGAAGTTTAGGAGCAGCATCCATGATTCTCTGCAGTAAAGAACAAGTGTATGTTACAAATATAATTGCATTTCATGACCTTTATGTTAAAGAGTATAATACTAGCAGTTACTACCCCTCTAACGTTTGTGCCCAATGGACCCCACACCCCCACTGACACACACACACACACACACACACACACACACAACAGTAATAGATCTAATGAGCAGTTATTATTTGGGTGTTTACCGATTCTCAGCATAGCAATGATACTGAGTGGTGCCTAGTAGCGTAAAACATGTGGTGCTTCAAACGACTGGCAACCCTGCTGTGTAGTCTAACCCTTATCACATTGGTAATGCTGATGTGTTACAACTAGCATAATATTTTTTTGTTATAGATGGTGGGCACTTTTATTACTTATTTAGAGAAGTCATGGAAGTCGATGTGTCAGACATTCCTAGTAAATTTATTATTTATTTATTAAGCATTTTAACGTCATGTTTTTAAACCACGGGTCATCTCCATGACAGGAAATGTTCATTTATCACGAACGATTCCTTTCAAACGATACACAAGTCACATCAAACACAGTCAAGAACAAATTGGTCCCTTACCTGCATGTTTTTGGACTGTGGGACAAAATCTGCGTACCTGGAGTAAACCCATGCAGATATGGGGAGAACATGCAAACTTCGCACAGAAAGCCCCCGGGCCAACCCTTGCTGTGACGCGACAGTGCTAACCACTAAGCCACCCCATTCCTAGTAAATAAGACACCTTTATTGCACCTGATGGTACGATGGTGGCTCATTTGGCAGTGTTGCCAGATTGGTCATATTTCTGGAAATAATTATTCCTGTATTGTTCTGTCAGGTTTTCATGATCTTCATGATCAAGTTTAAACAGCAGTTGCAATTTGGCAACCCTGTTAGGGAGTAGCTGTGTCTCACTGCTGGGGTTCTATCCACAGGTGATGCAGTCTGGGTCATTTTTATATGAGACCCGGTTTCCTCCCACAGTCCAAAAACATCCAGCCAGTTAATGGAAACAGTGAATGATCCTACAGTTATCAAACCACAAGGATGCACAAACTAGTGCGTTAAAGTGCCGGTCCCAAAGCCTGGATGGATGGATGGATGGATGGATGGATGGATGGATGGATGATTGGGTTGGATGAATTATTGACTTCAATGATAATTAACAAAAAGGCTGGGTTCATTTTAGAAAAGGCATCCAATGTAAACACGATGGAAAATCATATAATGGTCAAATAATAATGATAATGAATTGTGTGAATTCTATCTTACAATCTTTCCGTGGTCCGCAACTTCTACTTGGCACATCTTTTAACGCCGGATGCCCTTCCTGACTCGACCCTGCCTGTTCATCCGAGCTTGAAACTGGCACTACAACGCAGTGGGTAGGAATTTACAGGACGATTCTGTACGTCCAATTATCCAGATGGAGGTGTCTTTGGACTGTAGGAGGAAACCGGTGCACCCGGATGAAACCCACACAGACACCGATAAGGTTTAGAAGGTCGATAAATGAGTAGGTTTGACTTTCAGACTCACCTTCTGTACTAACTTTTCAACAGCATCCCACAGAGAGGCGTTGGGCTCCGGAGCCGCCGGAACCGCGGTCACCACACACAGTCGCTCCGCTTCCACCAACTCCATCCTGCGCTCCAGGTAAGAAGTTCTTAAGGTGGTCAGGACACAAAACGTCACCGAGAAAACCGATATAATCAAACACAAGACGTTGGGAAAACAGTGAAACGAGTTGCCGCTGGCTGGTGTCTGTTTGGACATGTCCGTGGACCGAGTCTTGAGGCGCATCCTCGCCAACCGTTCCTTTAATACACTTTCTCCAAAATGGCCTTTAAATGTTCTAATAATTGTCCTTAAACGTCCAAACAACCGGCTTCAACTCAGTTCGAGCTTTACACGAAGGAGCCGCGGTCACTTGTTTAATTGAAATGGTGCTGACAGGAGAAGGAGAAGTGAGGAGGCGCGAGCAGCCTGTGTGTATGAGCGCGCGCGGGCGCGCGTGCCTATGTAGGGGCGTGGTGACCATCGGGAGGTTCGGATGTTTCCAGAACGACAGGTCGCTCACGCGACCTCCGGTACAAACAGTGATGGTCAAACATGCTTTACACTTTTTAGGTAACATTCGTGACAGGAAACGGTCATTCACACTCATGGACAATTTCGTATCTTCAATCTGCCGTACCTGCATGCTTTTTGACTGTGGGAGGAAACCGGAGCTCCCACAGTAAACCAACGCCGACACGGGGAGAACATGCAAAGTTCACACAGAAAGCCCCGTGTGCAACCCGAGAATCTAACCTGGGCCTCGACAGTCCAGCTCTTCACTAAGAGCAGTTTTACATCCAGCTTTCATTATAGAACAAATATGTAAATATAAACTGGGGTGGATCTTTTTGTGTACGTCACCCAGAGGAAACCCACGTAGACATTGGGAGAACATGCAAACCACACAGAAAGCACCAGGTTGTTTAAGCCAGGATTTCTTGCTGTGACAAAACCTCATAGGCAGATTACGAAAACTGCCACAGATAAGATGTCGACCACCCCACCTGGGAAAAAACCCAGGACCCAGTGAAGCAAAGATTTTGCCCACTGTGTTAATGTGTTTTATCAGTATTACTTAGAGATCATGAATTTCAGTAATAAATAGTAAAGATGTACAAATGTGGAGGATCTGTGTTCTTCGGGTGTAAATTTAGGTGAGAACTGGGTGAGAGCCACAACAAACACTTCATAAACTTTAGTCTTTGAGTTTTGATCAAATATCAAATTAACGTTTTGGATTTTTGTCCTCACTGTAACATGGATATAAACCCTCGAACCCATGACTTTAAACACTAAGCCATCACTGGCCTAACCGTATCACACCAGAGTGCACACGAACACAGCACAGCTCACTCGAATTTACAGATGTATTTTAAACAAAACTGAAATAAATACAGTTTAGAACCCATGAGGTGACATGATGACATTCAATATTGTGTATCATATCACTATTATGTTTATCATTCCATGTTAAACAAACACACGTTATACAAACAACAGCAGGCTCTCAGGCTTGCGACTGGAAGGTTGCCAGTTTGATTTCAAAAGTTGACAGGTCATGATTAAAGTGCCCTTTAACAAGGAATCTGACCCTTAACTTTTTTTCTGGGGATTGTAACTAGGGCTGCCCACCTAACCATGCCTGTCCACAACCACCCCATGTGTGTTAGTGTAAAAAATGGTGGAAAAGTATTCCAAATCGAAAAGTAAGTTTATTTACAAATTACCACCGATAAGGGGCATAAAAGGGTGAAAAATAAGTGAAATTTATTGTATGTTGTTTACGAGATCCTAACATCTATTTGCATGCAATGCAATTAATAATGCACGCTATTAACCCTTATGATATAAGGATATGGTAAAGTAGCTGGTGAGTGACAAACACAGTCATACAAATATTGAGATGTGATGCCACCTACAGGAGATGATGTTGGCAACAAATACTCATGAAAATACTGGAACAAAATACTTTAGGATGTTTATTTTAAGAATCTATCCATGGATCTTGAGTAGAATGAGACTACGGCCATTAAATTATAATATATATTTAATTATTATTATATATAATTATAATATAAAACACACATTGATGGTTAGTTGTTTCGGGGGAGAAATCAAATTGGCTCATTTTTCAAGTAGAAATACTAAAACACAAATAAGTGACTTTTGCATAACATGTCCCCTTTTCAAAATAAGACACTGGAGAGCAATTAGCTTAAATCTTTGCTCAGTGGTGCAAAACAGAATGGAACAGGAAGTGAAAACCGGAAATGGACATCACAATCGTGAGTTCTAGTCTCAAATCCTGCTAATGAAATGAATCTACATGTCAAGTACTCACAAATTAATATGGCATTTAAAATGTTTTAATAAAACCAATGTATAAATAGTTACTGCAGTAACACACAATTCTGCAGGTACATACATAAAAATACATTTCACATTAAAATAAATAATTAAAAAACGAGTTAAATAGTTTGGCATTACAAAGGATTGTATTCTAATAGCATTATGGACAGCTCTAATACACCAACAGGTCGCCAAGCTAGCCAACAGGTCATTTGGTTGTTTGTTCAGTGTATATATAATACTTCAGCTAAATATTACTTGTCAAGTACTGGCCAACTGGTTATGTTTTGGTATAATTAAATAACCCATAGTTTTAAAAGACACAGAGCTTTCAGAGAGAAATCATCGGCATTCACACA
Source organism: Ammoglanis amapaensis (assembly GCA_028566735.1). NCBI lineage: Eukaryota > Metazoa > Chordata > Actinopteri > Siluriformes > Trichomycteridae > Ammoglanis > Ammoglanis amapaensis. Next base: position 17,385 of record JAOUQU010072974.1, read on the forward strand.
CACACACACACACACACACAAACACACAAACACACAGACTTTTTTTGGTGTAAACATTGATTAAGGCACTGACCAAATATTATATAATGTGACTCAAGTATTGCTTCGGTCCATGAAGATTATAAATATTATTATAAACTGTTCTCATGCAAATTTCCCACAATTCCTGGGTAATTATTGTACCTGACAAGTGCACCACCTTAAGGCCATCTTTAAAGAAGGTCTTAAATATTGTAGCTTTAAATAAGCTGCAATTCACTAATTGAACCTTCAGAACAGACTGATACAGTCAGTAACAGTCTCCATAGGAGTTCTATCAAGTCCAAATTAAACACTTCAAACCATTAAAGCTGTATGAAGAACGGATGTTTGATGGCCTCCACTAAGGTGATGCGTCTTGACACATCATATTCCATCATTTTTTGGAGCAGGTCAAACAGCAGCTCGTGTCTGTAATTCTTGATAGCCATGTATTGCTGGGGGAGGGAAAGCACACAGGTCACCTCATGCAATTCATAACAGAAGTTATGTCCAATCTGAGATGAGCTGGAACTAATCCCTTGTGTTTTTACCTTGAGTGGCTTGCAGTGCTTCCTCACATATCTGCCAGAGGGGCTGTGCTCATCCCAGTCCAGCTTCCCACGATGAACGTAGTGCTGCTTACTAGAACCACACCACAGATCTTTAATGTTTATTTAAGCCTTACGTTATCTGGATCACATTTAACCGCTGGACACAGTAAACGTTACGAAACGCACACAGCTGCCCATGAAAGCATTCGAGTCATAGATGTTTCAGATAAAAGAGATTTGGAATGTCTTCGATTAGTTTTTGGATGCAAATAAAAACCATATTAACCAAAAAAACAGATGTTTGTTTAAGAAATCAGTAGCAAAGTCTGTAGCTAATTTACAACCACATTACAAACCGAACATTCCATTTATCGCAAAATGTTATAATTTTACCTTGTTTTTTGGAGCATGTGGACAGGTATGGGGCCCAAAACTCTCTCCATCATGGCTAGATGTTCTTTGCTATCATGAGTCTGTAACAGTAAAGGAAGCCTGACTAATAATCCATAATTTATGGAATAAATTTGAAATGTACAACAAATATAATTGTTGATATAGCCATTATTCTATCACCACTTCTATAGTTTAACATTCTCAGTGGGCACCACTGTCAGCACAGCAAGATGGTCCTCATCCTTTCTGTGTGGAATATGTATGTAGGGCTTACTCTGGGACCTCTGGTTTTCTCTCACAGTCCAAAAACATGCAGCCTGGTTAACTGGAAACACAGAATGTCCTATAGGTGTCTAGACATGAACATGCTTAAAACCAAGTCTGGATTAATACTGAGGATTGTATCAGGAAGAGCATCTGGCATGAAAAAGGATGACAAATTAATGACACATGCAAACTCCACACAAAAGGACCCAGACTGCCCAGCATGGGCTTTGAACCCAGTACCTTGCTGTAAGACAACCAAGCCCCCCCCCCAACTATTTCAGTGAGACAAAAAATTATAAAAGTTTTAGTGTCTTGCTTATTGTGCTCGGGTGTTCTACTCACCTGAAATAAAGTTAATCCTAAATAGAACTCCATCAGGATGCACCCCAAACTCCATACATCACATGCTTGGTTCCATCCCAGCTCTGCCAAAACAAAGTGCTTGGTAAAATACTATTTAGCTTTGGAATGTTGGGAAGAACTTTTTACTGACATTTAACCAATTGGAAATTACCTAAGACAACCTCAGGTGCTCTGTAGTGGCGTGTGGACACCACTGAAGTGTGGTGCTCATGATCGTACGTAGCACTGCCTAAGTCTACCACCTTTACGTCAAGTTTCTTCAGCTTCCGCTCCACCCGTTTCTATAAAAGAAATCACTCTTAGCAAGGCCTTTTTAAAAGCAAATGATGAAAGTTAGAAAACTGAAACCAACTCACTAATTTGGAATTGTATTTCACATCACAGTCCGAGTCCACAAACAGAATGTTTTCAGGCTTCAAATCAGTGTGTGTGAGTTTATTCTGGTGAAGAACTACGAGAGAACAGACAAAGGGCCAACAGAAGTGGTGAAAAGTGGTAATAAGAAGTTGTACAAAACTGATGACAATATGCATCATTATACTGTACACACAAACAATAGCAGAAAAACGACTTGTACTAGTGTGGATAACAAAATTATCTTACAATGAACAGCTCTGAAGATCTGATCTGCCATGTGTCTGATCTGGTCCACAGTGTATGGCATAAAGTCATTTTCTTTTAGGAAGTCATAGGTGCTTTGTCCTAACAGCTCAAACACTATGCAGATGTGGCCATGGTGGTCAAACCAGTCGAGCATTCGAACACAAGCACTGCAATAAATGAACATCGATTATTGATAACATCTGGAATCCATACAGTACTTGTTAAAAACAAAACACATCTCTAATACATCTCATCGCCTTGCTTTAGGTTTTAAACTGCTTACATTTTCTTTTCAGAATCCAGGGAGTTCATCTGTTTAAGAATTTCCACCTCTGTCAGAGCAGCTTCACGATATCGCTCCAGATTTTTAATGACCTTCAGAGCCACTTTCACACCATCCCTGCAAATGTATTAGACAAGGTTTGTATTAGTATATGCCTGTACATGAGTCGGGGTTGTGAACACTGATTGTGTGAGCACACATGATGGTGTGAAAATATGATGTACATAATGTACAGTACCAGTCAAATTCTGCTGTACACACCTGCCATTTGACCAAGAAAGAGTCATGGATTGCTGAGCCAGATGTCCTGGCCTGCACAATCACCTGACCCAAACCGAACTAACCTAAGATGACTTGTGGTCATCATAAAAGCAAAGCAGTCAATAACAAAAAACGTTCAATGTGGCTCCAACAATGACCAAGCCGAGAGCAAATCAAATTCAATTTTATTTGTCATTACACATATACAGATGTACAGTACAACGAAATGCTTCTCTTCGCATAACCCAACTTGTCTGGAAGTTGGGGGTCAGAGCGCAGTACGGCGCCCCAGGAGCAGACAGGGTTCAGGGTCTTGCACAAGGACCCAGCAATGGCCGTGTAGTACAGCCTGGATTTGAACCCCCAACCATTGGGTTCCCAGCCCAACGCTCTACCCACTAGGCTACACTGTCCCTATCCCTACTGTCATTACTGCAAAGTGGCTACTTCACATGTATGGCTTAAGTATTAAACGGTGTGTTTGACTGGTTCTGTAGATGATGTGTATAGATTAGAGTGTAAATGTTTACCGTGAGTGGTCAATGCACTTCACCACTTTTCCAAAAGCTCCTTCACCTAGAGTGCTTGTAATCTCATCTAAACAGAGGAAACAGATTGTACAATGAGTTAAAACAAATTTACCAATACTATAGTTTTATAAAGTATACTAATAGTTTTTAAAGCTACTAAACGGGGCATACACCACATTCGTTTACTAATGCAATTGTTCATAAATAAAGTTAATCTCAATGCAATAACATCATTATAGGCTAATGAAAGACGAAAGACGCAGATGGTAAAACCGCCAAAGCACAAAATATTAAAATTAATCAATTAAGTTGCTTTAAATGCCCTAGATTTTTACACCTAGTGGCTTACAGAACAGGTTACATAACATGATACCATGCTTAATATATTTTAATCATAAAAATTTTATTATTGTTAATTTTTCAGATAGATTTTGAGAGAGAACAGAATGTTCTATGTTAACTCATTTGCCCAAATAAACTACCAGATCATGTGTCAGCAGTAAGTTTTGATTTCAGAAGTAAAAATTGATGGGGATAAAGGTACAACATCCAGCAGTGTAGGCCCAGCTTAATGTTCTATTATTCGTTTTATTTATGCATACTGTATTGTGAAATTGTTGAAGTTCCTTAAAATTGTGACAACATTCAACACGGCCCCTCATAAGCTACTTCAGTAACTTTACTGATACAGTGTAAATCTACCCCCCACCCAACTAGCTGTAAGTCTCCCAAACAGTAAACAGGACAGACAGAAAAAAGATACGTGTTCTGTACATCTTGCTCTTAGCATGTCTCCATTTTGATAGACCAGGTGACCTTCTTCATCATCCTCAAAACTTCTGGTTCTTTTCTGGAGGTAGGAGTGACATTCAGGAACAAAACATCATCACCACCACCACCACCATCATCATCATCATCATCATCAACACCAGTCAGGACCGGGACCGAACACAGGATTCGTTTGTTCGTTCAGCATGGAGTGTGGAGGTGAAGTGAAGGGATGATTGAAAGCCGTTCAGACGCCCACAGCAGCAGCAGCGATTTCAAATTCAGTCCCGAGAAACAGTACAGGTACAGCCAACGTTGTATATTACAGAGGAAAGACATGGTGACAACATTTTCAGACAAGAGATTTAGAGAAAATGGAGTAACAACACATAGGTCATTCTATAAAACACCCCACCCTATTTTACTTCCCACCCTTTAAAACCTGAAAACAAACCCCAGTCTGATTTTTAAAACCCAACCTAAATCCAACAAACAGGATTGCAACTTTACCTGGTGTGAGTGGCTGTTCTGTGAATGGTAACCATTGCATTCTCTGCTACTGGAAAGAGTACAGCCATCAAGAGCCAAGGATTTGCTGTTGTGTTGCCAGCGCTGTTCTCCATTCTGTCTCCGCTCTGTAACAGCCGGGTAATTGGCTCTGTCCTCACAGCTTTGCAGTTCCAGACTGGGCATTTGTGCTCTGCTTTGTAAGGAATCCAGTCCCTTACTTCTCTTGTGATGCCTAAAAATATCATTGTCGAATAAAAAACTTATAACAATTTGTATGTTCCTAGGAGATGATGAGTTAAATCAGAAGACAAAATGTTTCCTGATGTTCTGTCTTCCCCCAAACCAAAACATCAGAATATGATGTATGAGACGCTTGTCAGTTCTTTCACCAAGCACGAGATAAATGTGACCTGCCAGAAATCAAAAGTGTCATGTGTCTTCCCAAAACGGAGGAATCCTCAAGAGCGCTAAACTTAGCATGGGACCCAGAGACAGTTAATGTTGGAATGCTATCTCGTCCCATTCCTCCTATGAGGAAAGCTCTGTTTTAACCTGTCAATACTGTGGTACTAGAGCCTTTAACACAATGCCTTAGATGATCAACGTTATCTGACATATTTCCCATAACTATCCACATCTAATATTCTAATCTATCTAATATTATTTCAGGAGAGCTAAAGGACTATATTAACACTTAGTTTGATCGCCGATTCTATACTATATGAATTTAATCTATTGACAGGTCGAGCGTCAACACAAAATCTGTTGGCTACGTTTGGCCTAATCAAACAACTTAGCTGGTAGAATTTAGGGTGCATCTGTCAGTACTGTACACTCTTAGTACATCTGACATAAAAACCCAGTCAAGTCTGGAATGTACACCCCGCTGCGGCAACCCCAAAGTATGAGAGCAGTCAAAAAAGAAAAAACATGAAGACACTAAGAAAGTACATTTAGGCATAAGAGTACAGGTGTGAATGTTGAGAACTTGAAAACAATTTATGCCCAGGTCCACTGGTGGCATTCACTTATTAATGCTCAAGTATGAAATTCATCATTAAAGGAATAAAGCTGAACCATCCCTAGCCAATTGCATTCAAAGAGCCAGGCTCATGGACTTCAACCAATAAAATTTATTAGACATTTGATAGTGCTGGTTGTCAACACATTAAGTCTGATGAGGTAAAGGGGTTTTGCAAAAGAGCATGCATGGATGCATAATTCTAGTTAATATTTTTTCATGATTAAACTTTAAAACATTTAATACTAAAGTGACAGTTTTACACATTTGCCCTGTTATAAAACCTTGAATAATTTAATGAATTTAACATTTTAAAAAACATAGAGACATGGTGACACCAACCTAGTTGGTTGGTTTATATCACATGTGTTTAATCCACTCAGCAGCTTTACTTGTTAGTTCTTTATATCTCACCATCCAGGTACATTTTGTCCCAAAATACCAATCCAATCAGATTGGCCATAGTTACATAAAAAATTAGTAGGCTAGAAATCCAAATGAGCTTTCTTTGACCATAATGTGTAAACGTTCACAGTATCTTTATAATAATGTACACACTTTATAATAATGTATCTTGTGTTTGTAATACCTTTCGTATGTTCTGTAGTGGTGGTAGCGTCCAGGCCTCCTGTCTCTGTCCCAGGTGTACGAGCTTCGCTTTGGACACTTGGTCTCGACTCTTATCTCTTCTTCCTCCTCCCATGTCCACTCCTCTGTCGTACCAGACGAGCACCGCAAGCGTTTCGAGCGCCGCATCGGTCCTGCCAGAATAGGAAAAAAATGTAGAACTAATAAAAAAAATTATGACACAGAACTTGATCCATGGTCTGCTCCATGTCCCATGCTGAGCTGTAAAATCTAAACCAACTGACCTGACACTTGAATGTTGTGTAGTTATTAAGTTTCAAGAGGTGACAGAGGTAAATATTTTCAACTCCTCAGGTGGTTCTTGAGAATCTAAATTACAGAATAAAACAGTTCATGTCTGTCTAAGCTTTTTAAATGTTTTACGTAATGTTCCAGTTTGTATTTATACCATGTTAACATAATCCTGTGTTTAAATGGTTATACATCATTAACAAACACGGGAGGGTCCTGATGCTTTAGTTAGGACATCTTGATTCACAAATATGCTTAGCTTTAATTGCTGTGCTTCTGTCACTGTGTACCCTTCATTTACAACACGATACGATGACCAGATTCAAAAATATCTGTACCACTTGTACTGCCCAAGTGTACTCATACAAGGTACATTATGTTGGCATTTTTCACTCGATGCTAAGAACAACCTCATGACAGTAACTGTAAAAAAATTCATTTGTTCTGCAGTGGTTCTTGTGATGCTTTTCGGTGATGCTTTTAAATCTGTATATTTTTTCTGAATGAAGTTACATTGGGGTATTTGCTCTTAGTGGTCTGGTGGCAAGGATGGCTTTCTTGCACACTATGCAACACTTTTTTTTTAAACGGCTCCCCCTTGAGGCTTGGAGAAAAGGTAGACTGTTGTAAAGATGCACAGCTGTTCCTAAGTTCCTTCACCCAGCCATGTGTTATAGTTGTAGGCATCTCTCTATGGAAAGCTCTTTTCATAGAAGCACAATGTATTCTTTAATAATTTATTTATTTGTTGTATTACAAAAGTAGTACAATGTTTAATTACAGGTCTGCATGTGATTTAATAATTGTGTGATATATCGTATAGTAAGATTTTCTCAAAATAGATTACACGCTCCCACCTAGTGGTTGTAATAGACAGTTACACCAAATATTTGTTGGAACTTAAAACAGTTTCATTAATAAAATAAGTAATAAATGATTTTGGCTGAGGATAAATGTTGTAACTAACCGAAGCTAAACGAGCTACTGTTACAATTAACTGTGTTCAGTACAGCTAGTCAATAGCAGCTTTATATACGAGATGATTAACTAACTGTACAAAAGCTGTACGAAACACTGATAAATTACGAAATGCAACAGTTAATAAATATTTTAAGGCAAATTAGAAATTATTACTTGTCAAACAGCTCACACTACTACTGCTGCTGCTAATACTACAACAACAGAAGCTACACTACTGCAGTCTCTGTAAGCAGGAAGTCAGCTGGGAGAGCCAACACAACACACTTAAACAAAATGTATTCATTTGGTCTATTTAACTTGACACGTGTATTAATAATTGAATTATAAACTCATTTCTGAATTGAACACTCGGTTTCACAAGCAAAATGAATAAATAAACTCTACTCCATACCGTCTATCTAATAACGCTAAAAATGAGCCATGTCGGTTTCTTGCGTTTTCTTCCGAGCAGAAACGGGAACTAACTAGCTAGTTAGCTGTACCAGTTTTACTGTTTTACAAGTTAAAAACGTTCATGTTACCTTAACTCAATATCTTCCGTTTAAACGCCTTTATTATAAGTAATGGAAGAGGACTGCTCTCTTAATACAAGCGCTAAGTACAGTTCTAAATCACTCGCTCCTAAACACGTAGGGCACTAAATAGAGGGTAACATACGTCGGCACATTCTACGTGTAGGGCACTTTTGAAGGGAGCATAGAGTTATTTGGAAATACAGATACGTTCCGTTGTCTAAAACAGACGTGAGAAAACGCAAACGGAAGGTTGAGATGTATAAACAGTCGAATAGTGATTCGTTACACACGACAACTAATTTACCTTAAAAAACAATTATTATTAAAATATTGATTGCACGATGTTGTTGGGCTTATTTTATAAACAAGTACATAAAATACTATAACAGTGGTGGGGAAATGTACTATCAACTTTTTACAGAAGAACTGTGAATTGGCCAAATGACCGTAAACATTTTCTATGTAAACAGATTCTACTGTAGACTTTCGTAAAGGTTCATTGTACATTGTCTAGGTAAAAGTAATAAAACATTTCATTAGTGACAGTATAAGTACATGTATACGGACCCTTTGTTTACTTCAACGCTTTAAAAAAAAAACATTTAGATTTTTTTGCATGTCGTGCTGTGTTTAGGCTGTAGGGGGCAGACGCGGTTTAGTTTTAATGTTTGTGACGTAACAAAAACGTAGACGTGTGTAAGTGCACTGTGATTTAGAACTGAGCTCAGATCACTTATTACTTAGTGCACACTTTTATGGGAAAGTTCTGTCTCAAAACGAACATTACAGTTCAGAGAACTGACTGACTAACTTTCGTTCACAATCCACTAACCTGTCAATATAACAACCTGTCAACCTTTGTTTAACTAATGCATTTTTTAATGCATTTGCTATTAAAGGATCAAAAGTTGATAAAAGTAGCGTGTGTAATGTTCATTGTGTTTCACACTGTTTTTTTCTGAATTGGCTCGAGCAGGGTAAATGTAGTACATTGCGTTTCTTGGTTGCACTAGTACTCGAAGTGTGCATGATTTGGGATGCACGAAAAGGGTTTCATTTAAAATATAAATTAAATGTTAATTCATATCACCAACCTTCTATAGCAGCACTTTTAATCTTTCAGATTGACATCTTGTGATAAAGGCGGCATGATTGAGTGTGTATGTGAGAAAAGTAGCAGGCCAATGTGTGCATGGTTTCATTTTCTGGAGAGCCTCCACCCGAGCACATGAATGGCATGACTCAAGCATATTGACACAACAGTTGACAAAAGCTTTCAGTGGTAATTGGAATTGCCTCAGCTCTGACCATGCAGTGAATCACTGCAGACTGGAAAGTGGAAGGTTTAAAAAGAAAGAAAAAAACAATCTGGATTTTAGTGTGTTGTTAGTCTGAATGGTCCAACATTACTACAATTTACAAAAAGCATTGCCAGCAATAAATTCTGAAAATAAAAATTGTTTCCTAAAATGCCCCAAATGACACTAGAAGCATTAAACATTTTTAAACCTTCAAGCTTTGTATGTACAAAACCCCATGCAGTTGTGGAAGATGCCCTATTTATTATAGTAATGTAACTGGAAAACCAACCTAGCCTAACTAATGTTGTTCTATGTTGCTGCGGGAAACCCTTATTACATATTGCACCACTATACTGTGATGTGCCATGAATGGTCTAATATAGCTTCTATTTCCAGTGAAACTTACTTACACATGTACTTACTCAAAAATACAGAGATTTTACTCATTATACAAGGTTCAGGGTGGTACGGTGGCTGAGTGGTTACAGCACTGTCGCCTCACAGCAAGAAGTCCCGGGTTCGATCCCCAGGTCGGGCTGGGGACT
>JAOUQU010072975.1:0-16485 GCA_028566735.1 Ammoglanis amapaensis
GTGTGTGTGTGTGTGTGTGTGTGTGTGTGTGTGTGTGTGTGTGTGTGTGTGTGTGTGTGTGTGTGTGTGTGATCAACATGAGATGGAACGTCGAGCTCTGTGCTCTTGAGAACGAAATGAAAATGAGGTCACAGTGTCTCCATCGTGAATGTCTCCCCTCACGCCGCCCTCGCTCCATCCCACTAATGCATCCCGTCCTACTGATGCATGAAACCGTCGTGTAGGTCCATCAGCCAAAAAACAACCACCTTCAATTAATCACCTGCGGTCGGTCCGAATGATTACCCTCATCCGTGCGCCCATTCCATCGCCTAATTACCCTTATTAGACCTGATCAAAGCGCCGTCTGCCCTCTCTTTGTGTGTCTCAGAAAAAGCACAGCAGGTCGTCTTTTTTAAAAGAGGTTTTATTCTCTTGTATAAAACTATCAGTTCTTTTTATACGACTTTAGTGGATTGGTGAAGGTCGCGGTGATTCCAAGGAGGTTCATTCACAAACCAAAATGTGTATTTTATAATAAAATACTAATCTATGATGATCTTTGAGTGTTTAATCAATACTAAAGTGGTGTAAGACACTTGACATTGTATTCAGAAGACGACCCTTGTCATTTATTTAGGCAATTTATTTTATTTTTAATAGTTTATTTAATAGGATATGAACAATACAGATAATTATTGTTATATAAAATGTACCAGATGTTATACATCCAAGACTTCTTGCTTAAGTTAATGTAATAGTGGTTTAGTGGTTAGTCCCGGGTTCGATTCCCAGGTAAGGTTTTGAGTTTGCATGTTTGGCTCTTTACCCTGCAACAGACTGGTGACCTGTTCAGGTGTTTAGTGTATTCACGGAGCTTCTGTCCCACCCTAGACAGGCTTAATCAGTGGTAAAACGACATAATAGATGAATAGATGGACATAAATGAACACATACATGTGATCACATCTGTAATGAGTTTAAACGTGGAGAGATGCGACTGCACTGTGTGACAGATCCTCATGCAGAACAATCACACGGCGTGTTATGAGAGCCGAGTGTGGAGATGAGATTAGTAAAATTAGGAACTAAATCCGCACATAAGACAGATTATGATAGATGAGAGACAGACACACGATGCACCTACAAGACTGCTGAGAACAATAAAAAAAACATAACAACACCATCCGAGAGTCCGTATCAGGGTCCAAACTCAAATATAATACTGGACATAGGATTTAATACATCACGATGGCTGTCGACGTGGAGAAGATCATCCAGAGCATCCAACAAGGGGACCAGGACCGTGTCCACATCCAGCTGGACGACTACAACACAGAGGCAGGAAGCACCATCGACTCGTTATTCATGATTCATTTACTTTTTAATTTCATGTCGGTATTTATCACTAATAATCTGAATCTTTATGTGCATTTGTTCTCGTGTGTTTGCTTTAGTACGCTCAGTGTTTCTTTATTAACGTTGAGGAACGAGAGAGGAGAAAGGTAAGAAACAACATGAACATGGTCTGAACATCCATCCATCGTGTCACCAGCGCTTTATCCTATTCAAGGTCGGGGTGAGACACTAACTGTGTGAATACACTGAACACCTGAACAGGTCACAAGCCTGTTGCAGGGTGCACACACACACACACACACACACACACACACACACACACACACACACACACACACACACACAGGACAATTTCAGTATCTCCAATTAACCTGACAGCATGTCTGTGAGACTGTGAGAAGAAACCTGAGTACCTGGAGGAAACCCATGCAGACATGGTGGGGAGAACATGCAAAATTCACACAGAAAGCCCCGCACGACCTTACACCGGAATCAAACCCGGGACTTGTTGCTATTAGATGACAGCGCTAATCACTAAGCTGCCTCGCTGTTTGTGATTTAGTGACGTAACCAGAAATCATTAAATAGAATTCTGTATTATTTTTAAAATAAAATGTTTATATTATATGTAAAACATAATTTGACATTATTAACTTAAGTTGTGTGATACATGATGTGACAACAAGCTAAATAACGTAAGTACAGTAAAGTAATAAACATGCATGAACGCTTTTATTAGTACAACTTTATCTGAACTCGTGTTTTTATTGTTTAAAAGTGATTTAAATAACTGTTATTAATATTTTGTCTTTTCTCTTTCTCTTATGTTCACACACACACACACACACACACACACACACACACACTGATGTACTGCAGCAGCGAGAGCTGGAGGAGGTAATGATACACTTATTATTGATCAATGTAGTCGAACGTTTTTATTCTGTCACTGAACTACCAGTTAGAACTCCTACAATTAACTGAACATTTGTACATTTAGCACTTGCAATTACAAAATATGGAAGGGGGACTCGAACCCACAACCTTCTGATGTCTAGCCCAAGACCTCGAGCACTAAGCTACGACCGAATCCTTTTCCCCGTGTATTAAGTTATACATCATTTTTGATGTCATTAAATTGTGATGAAATTGTGTTACACATTCTGTTTGTGAAGAGATATTTAATATATCATCATTAATCTTTCGCCGTGTAGATGTTGACGGGGGCAACCAAGAGAAACTAGGATTCATACAGAAATGAACCTCGGGTTCGAGTGTTGAGATCGGAGACGAGACGGATGAGACATAAATTGGATATTTTCCACACAAGAGACGCCGAGATGGAATCGAAGCCTCCACACTGATGCACTAATAATGTCTTTTTCTTTCTTTGTGTGTGTGTGTATGTGTGTGTGTGTGTGTCAGTTTCGCAGGAATAAAGTAAGAGATCATGTTCCTGACTCGGACTCGGGTTCGGATGATGAGGATGAGGAGAATGTCGAGCTCATCCAGCGCAGGGTGAGGACGTGTTACCGTGACCTGACACTGCGGTGACTTTCTTCTCTTCTGAGTTAATAATGCGACTAAACTCACTCACATTTGAACTAAATACTGTTCCAGCTTTAGAGACAAACGTGTGGACGACATAAAGACTAAAATACCACTAAATATGAATTTAGAATTAAGCATAAAGTTCAAAATGAGGTCAGGAACTGAGGAATGGAGGCCTGATGTTAGGATCCAATATATATATATATATATTCATATATTCATAAATGTTTATATCTGAGTTAATAATGAGCAGGTTATTAGTGTTTATTACATTACTTTTTGTGTTACAGCATCGTAGCTAAACGCTCCGTGTTCGAATAACATTATTAGGTCTGTATAAAGCCTTATGAGGCCTTATTAGACAGCAGGTTTGTGAACACACCGTTATAGCCGACAATAAAGTAACTTTACACATTTTAGTGCCACAGTGACATTAGATCATTAGATCATTAGATCAATTAGATCACTAGATAAATCCTGATCACTGTGTTTATTTTCTCTGCGGTGGTGGATGCAGCGACTGGCTGAAGCTTTGGTATGCTTCATAAGGACCGGTCTCCAGCCGGGCGTCCTGGGCGTGTCCCTTCGTACCCTGCGCATCCTTTCCCGTGATCGCCAGGCGCTGGCACCCCTGATCACCGACTCGGCCATTCTTACCCTCTCTTGCTTGGGCGGCATCGACACGCTGGCCGTGTCTCACCGGGACGGGCAGGAAAAAGCCGAGGCCCCGCTGGACCTCCAGTCTCAGGGTGCACCTGGTGGAGCAGAAGTCTCGGGGGAAAGGATCAGCCATGAGCTGGACCGGACTGAAGGGATTCAGGGGGTGTTGGAGAGAGGGAAGAGAGACACCAGGGAAGAGGAGGATGAAGAATGTGCTGACTGGAGTGATGATGGAGAGATGTGGAGGACGGAGGCTCTGAAGGTGCTCTGCAATGTCATCTACAACAGCCAGAGGGCGCAAGAGAGAGCCAGTGCACTGCGGTAAAAGACGTTTATGTTTAAAAGCGATCATTCGTTTATTTGAATGTTTATGTCCAGTTATAACATCACAGCTGTAAATAATAGTTATAAACAAAATGATTTTCTTTATTATACTATTGGAGACATAAAAGGTCACAAAGGTCAGATGGAAAAACCCTGAGACATGTGCACGCTTGTAGTTCAAGTCGTTTCATTTATGATCTAACATTTAAAATCATTAATTAATCAGATAAAATCAACAACAATGATGGAGAGTAAACACAAACACCACAGAATCTTCAGAATCTCGACACCCCCTAGTGTTGTGGAGTCCTCGATACAGAACTATAAAAAGGAAATGATGGCGTTGAGACGTCAACAGCGTCCTGGTCGTCATGGATATTAATCTCTCTGACTGCTGTCAGTTGTGTTTTGGTCACGTGTGTTTTGTCCATGTTCTTCTCGAACCCTCGTCCAGACTTTTAGCAGGACTTTCTGAGAAGTTAAAAAACAGCATCCATTCAGGATCTGCCTCCAGAGGGCAGTTTTATGACCTGCGGCTGTTGTTTCTCCTCACGGCCCTCCGGCCTGAGCTCCGGCGCCAGCTCCAGCAGGTACGCCCCCTTCAGGGTGCAGAATTCACCCAGACGCTCCTCAGAATTGGACGTTTTCTCTTCCGATTCCAGGAACGTGGTGTCTCCATGCTGACCGTTGTGCTGGAACAGTGTTTGGAGGTACGTCCGGTGGACTTGTACGAGGCAGCGATCGAACCCGCGTCGCCTCCTATCTGTAAGGAGTCTTCTCAACGAGCCATCGAGGTTCTGAAGGTCTTGTTTAACATCACGTACAGCCTCCACAGACAACAACCTGACCAGGTAGGGTTCACACGGATTACTGACGGTCCTAAATCCACTTTCCACTGGTGTCATTCGAGGTGATTCAAATTGTAATCCGTACATCACACTGAGTGTATCTGCAGGAGGATGCGGCTCTGTACCGCCGCCTAGCTGCAGTCTTGCGTCACTGCCTTCTGATATCCTGCGAAAGCGAAGAGTTAACAGACGAACTGCAAGGGTAAGAGGATCAAACACAGACAGAAGTTTATCCTCGTCCTGATTTCCGCTGAGGTCAGTAAATAAGGATTATATAGGAATGTAATCAAGATGAACTGACCAGCACTGATTTATTATCTGTAAGAATTAGAAAAGAATAAATCAACCGTGGTTAGCACTGTCACCTCACAATGAAACATCCTGGGTTCAATTTCAAGGCTTTCTGTGTGAAGTTTGCATGTTCTCTGCATTGTTTTCCTCTGGATACTCTGGTTTCCTCCCTTAAGTCTTATTAGCTCAGACAGGATAGTGTAACAATCCTGTAAGTCACTTCGGATCAAGGCGCCCGCTGAATGCTGAGGGATGAATAAAAACATATTAGAATAGTGATTTAATTTAAGAATTTAAACATACACTATAATGAATGAGGATTATAAGCTGTGTGTACTTGGGTGGAGATGAAGCTGATGGTTTTCCTCGTCTTCATCCTCCAGCCAGACGGTCAACGTGCTGTCAGCACTTCCTCTGCAGTGTCTGGACATCTTGGTCTCCACTCGCCTCTCAGAAGGTTCGAGAGAATCCGCCGGCATCAACATGGACTGTGTCCACCGCCTGCTGCTCTTCATGGGGAGGAAACTGGACCGAGTGAGAGACATGACAAGATACACGAGGGATGAAAGGGTGGAAGAGTGGGTGCCGTACAAGAACGTGGTGTTTAGGGTCACGGGTTTGAGTCTCATGTTAAATCATGTGACAGAAACCACACTCGTAGTTTAGATTTAGAACAGCCATGATCGACCCAAGATACAGTAACATACGTCCATCAGAAGCTGATCTGCATATGAACTCGCCTTGTGCAGGTGGAAGGAAGCTGCTGGGACGGCACACATGCCAGAGGAGGAGGGTTATCCTCAATCAGCGGGGCAGGCAATCATCAGGAAATGCAATCAGGGTGATCAGATACATGTGTGTGTGTGTGTGTGTGTGTGTGTGTTTACAGGGACACAAGCTGAAGGAAAGACTCACCCCGGTGCTAAATCTCCTCACTGAAAGCTGTAGAGCTCACAAGGAAACCAGACACTACCTCCGACAGCAGGTACCAACCTCACCACTACCTCACTCACCTGACTCACCTGTCTCACACGAGCGCTCTGCACTCTGATTGGTCAGATCCTGCCCCCGTTGAGAGACGTAGCCCTGAGACCGGAGCAGGGGGACACGTTCCGGAACAAACTGGTGCGACTCATGACCCACGTGGACACGGAGCTGAAACACTGCGCTGCAGAACTGCTGTTCGTCCTCTGCAAGGAAAACGGTACAGAAATATCTCACAACGTCCAGTCAATGAATCGTATTGTGAATGTATCGTTACGTCCTTACTGGTAACAGGATTCTGCTAGGTTGCTGCTGTTGTCGTCGCTTTAAATCTAATGCTAGATGCTGAGAATGTAAAATGTTTACCCTGTGTGTGCGTGTGCGTGTGTGTGTGTGTGTGTGTGTGCGTGTGCGTGTGTCAGTGAGTCGCTTCGTGAAGTACACTGGTTACGGGAATGCGGCGGGTCTGTTAGCGGCGCGAGGTCTCCTGTGTGGTCGGACCTCGTCCCCTCAGCCTCACTACTCCAGCGACTCGGACTCGGACACAGAGGAGTACAGACAGGTCAGGGACCGGATCAACCTGGTCACGGGCCGAGTGGAGGAGCCCCAGCCCGACCCCATGGAGGGGATGAGCGAGGAGGAGAAGGAGGCCGAGGCGCTGCACCTCATGGCTTTATTTAACAGGTTCTCCAGGTGTGTATAAGGTGTATCTGATACCATCTGGATTAGATTCTGAAATCATCAGGCCTGTTGTGTGTTGTGTTGTGTGTTGTTTCAGGGATAAGATCATTGAGCCCATGTTAGTGAGACCAGATGGACGACTAGAGCCGCTCTGTGGTCGCATGAGGAACGACACCCTGAAAGAGGAGGAGGAGGAAGTGGAGGATGAGGAGGAGGATGCTGACTGTAATGACTTAGATTAAACTCATCTGTGTTTATTAAGAATTGAATATTAGTACTAAATCCACAGGAGCTTGTCAAAACAGTGAGACATAAAATTTTACTTTTCTTAAAATGTTTTTCTGCATTTCCGACAGTTAGTTGATTTTATTTTGCCTGTTTATCTTATGAGGTTTCTTCCATCCAGACCTTGACAACACTCAAGTACTGACCTGTAGTGCACATTAGTATCAATATCAACGTTGGTATTGATTTCGGTTGCTCCAAGTATAATAAGATTGATAAATGACTTTCAGTTTCTCTACATCACTGCAGGGGTTTTGTTAACGAAACGGCCAAGTGTGTCACGCTTGGACCCCTGAGCAAGTGCTTAGACAGTTAAATGTATGCGTTGCCAGTCAGGGACCGTCCTGGCCAATCAGTGTCCCCACAGACATCATTATTAGTTATCAGTAATTATTAATAGATCAGTTATAAGTGTCGGTATTGTGTATTACTCGGTATCGGATCAATAATACGTTGTGTAGTATTGCACAACACTAATACTCTGTTTAACACACAGATAGTTTTTAGCTGCAGTTACTGAGTTGGTGGCCCATTAAGACAAATAGTTACATAGTTAGGCAAATCATAACATGAAATCCTCAATAATAAGCATGTATTTGTGGGGTGTCTCCACCTAGTGGACATATTTAAGAAATGCTATTTAGTACAGGTTAAAATAAGAGCCTCCAGTAGCTTGAGTGCTTCCAGGTTTGGAGGTTTGCCAGTAGATGTAGTTGCTGCTTTAAACTCTGAGAGTGTGTGTGTGTGTGTGTGTGTGTGTGTGGGATGATGATGATGATGATGATGATGGTTCGGTGCATCCTGCCCGAGTGTATTTAAGATTTGTGACACCCTGTAATGCTAAATATCAATAAAAGCTACCTATAGTCCAGTCTATAGCCTGTAATAATAAATCTCAAGGCTTTAAATGATGGGATACTATTGTGCCACTACTAATCAAACGTCAGGGGGTCCGTGCCATCCTAAAACATTCTTGTTATGCCAACAGCTGATAGGAACACGGTCATATCCAAACATTAAGCAAAAGTGAACATGTCTATCTTTATCTAATCATTTTTGGAGAACATCTGAACCTCACACAATCACACAGTATGTCGTGATCACGGCCTTGGGGCTGCTGGTACTCGCATTTCCAATGCGTCAGCGAGGGCGTACGATTCGGGAGCAGCCCTGCAGAAAATCCTTTTCATCAATTCGTACAGAGCCGAAAGCGAGGATCAGACAAAAGAACGACAGCCATCATCATCGACAGAAAAACGCTGGCCGGGTTGCCATGACTGCGTCTCCATGGTAACAACAGGAATCTGGAGTCCTCCGGATTTGAGGGATTTTCTATCCTCTACTTGCACCCCCCTCTTTTTCCTTCCCAAGAGTGGTGCAGCTAGCTCGGATGAGATCGAAATGTAATGCCGTGCTCGGCGTAATGAAAGCGTATTAGCGGCTAAATAACAAACATTTCATTTCTAGATGCTATGGCTCACCGACGCGGGTTGTTAAGCCTGCCGGTGTATCATAACATCCCTGAGTCCTCTGTGTCGGATGTTTTGCTAGAACCTCTCGTGCAGCAGCAGGGGTGTTAAAGTAAACGTCGGGGATCGACCGTGAGTCAGCAGCACTCAACCTGCAGCACAAAAGTTTGCTTTTCAATCAATTTCATCTGTCAGAATTTCAGTTAATCACCAATTATTCATGTTTAGCTTCTATCCATGGTTTACGTTTCTTTCATTTGATCTGAGTTTGTCTTCCAAATCTCGCATTGCAGTCTCGTGGATGTTTTGCATCGCAGAACCTTTTTTTTTTTACCCATGCACTCTGCACAAGCTCCTCTAAACCTGACAGTCTGAGTTCTTACACAGTATTTGAAGAGAAATGAATGTGCACTCCCCCCCCGGACTCTGTACATGTTGTTTAATGGAAACTAACAAACAAAATTGTTAAGCGCCGTCACCATTTTCATCGCTTCATCCTTTTTCTGGTTTTATTTTGCGTTTGTCAGTTACAGGCGCGCTCGCTGTCAGACTGGATGGGAGCTCGAGATCCAAGCAACTGTACAATATTTACAGAGAGATCAAAGAAATGGGCGGAGCTCCAAAATAAAAACAATAATTAATATGATATTAAGAATAAGAATAATTATCATAGCAAACAACCAACAGATAAAAAACAAACACGGACATTTTCACATTGAAAAGTTGTTACATCCCTCTGCACTATTGCGCTCTCTTTAAGAAAACGAACAAATACATGGTTTCCTTTTTTTTCTTTTGAAGAACAAACAAAAACACTTTTTTAACGTTAAATACATTATTCCTTGCTCTTTTTTTGAGAAAAATGACATCACATAGATTAAACTCTCCCTTAAAGTCCACATAATCCAGCCCCCTTTTTCAGTAAGTGTTTTCAGGAGCAGAAAAGGCAGGGTAGGCCATTTTATGTACACCTTAATAAAACATGTATTATTATTCAAAATAATAACAACAATCGTCCTCCAGCTTTTCCCTTAAAGGGGTTGTTACAAATGTCCTTGTATAAATAATACAAATCATAATTATCAATCATACATATTTATACATATACGAGTGAGCATGGAACGTCACGTTCAGCGCTCACCTCTGCCAAAACACGAGGCACTAACCCTGTTCCCCTTGGCACTGTCTTTACAAGCTTCACATATTAACACGTTTTTTCATCTCCGTCTCCTTTTTTTTCACATCGTACAAGAAACAAAATGCAAAGTGTCACGCAAAAATTATCTTTAAGTCAAAACGTCAGAGCAGAAATCACGGCACGTTCTTCAAACACTGGCTCAGGAACCGGTGCCTTTGTGATGCACCTTCCACCGCCAACCCACTCCCACTAGGACTTGTTGCTTAGCGTGAGCAATTCCACAAAGGAGTTGAAAAGAGTCTCCAGCCAGCTCTGGTTAGCCATGCACTGCTGGACCACCTCCTCCTGCCCCGGGTCATCATCTGCAGACTGTTCTATACTGTCCGTCTGAGAAAGAAGAAGAGACAACAGAGCATTTCGATTCACATCTGTAAACATGATTCCAGGAGAACATCACTTGTGAACAGTCACAACAAGCAGTGAAGCGATTAGGATGCGTAAAGAAAGATGAAATACAAAGTATTTTTAAAACAATGAGTTCACATGTAAAGCTGACATGAACAATCGGCTTCTAAGAACTGAAATGGAGCACCAGAGAAGCAGAATTTAATGAAAATGTTGCGCAGGTAAACAGCAGATATGCAAGATACTAATACTGGGATCCAGGGTTCAAATCACTGGTGATTCTGCTTTGTGCTCAGTGATTCTCAGAAACTCAGACTCAATATAACCGTGAATATAAATTAATAATAAAACATCCATCCATCTATTATCTAGTGTCACCAATTCTATTTTAGGGTTACATTTTAAGATGACATGCTAAGTGAATGCACTAAACACCTGAACAGGAGAGACAAATACACACACACACACACACACACACACACACACACACACACACACACACACACACACACACACACACACACACACAAAATTCAATAAACAAGCATCATTCAATAAATTAAAAAGCTGTGAGCAGGAATCAAACTGCAAATCAACCTGGTATGAAGCTTATGTGTTAACATTGTGGTGTTTTTAAATATATTATTAGCTTTTAGTTTTTAAAGTCATTAAATTATTAACTACATGCTGCTAAGGAGTCACCAAGCACAGTGCTAATGCTAACACATTTCTTCAGCTAGCTAAGCTGCCTTTAGCTTTTATAGCTATATATGTTTATTTAAACATGTTTCCAAAGATGCTTGACATGAACACAAGGTGGCAATGTGACATTGAGTCATTCACATAATAAAAACAAACATTAACGTGCATTAGCATTAGCAGTTTCTTCTCCCGCCTTTTTCATGTTCAAAGGTAAGTTAGTTTAACCATTTAGCTTAGTAAAGTATTTGTGAAGTGTCTGATGCATGTTATCATGTAGTAATGTGTTGTTGCTAGCGTTATGTTATGTGTGTTAAGCACTTGCTGCTACTGAGGTTCTGTTTTATTTTTTTATTTATTTGGGGTTTTATTCATAAATACGCTAGTGTCCCTAATAAAACACACACGTGCTATGCTAGACGGCTATAGCTTGTTAACTAGCTCTTGAGCAGCCATTGTCTTTAGCAGGGGTGTCTTTATTAAACATTTATTATGATTTAAATTCATTTCTTCAACTTGGCATCTGGCATATCCAACGTCATTTCATAAATCCACATATAAGCAAATATTTACCTCTTTCTTGCAGTGCAGAAAAGTGTGATATTTATAATGATGCAGAGAGTGGTAGAGACTGTAAATTCGGCACATCTCCGTCGAAAGCTTTAGATCCTGAACAACATTGAGAACAAAGAGATCAAAACCAAATCCAAGCCCATAGGATCAGCTCAGATCAGCTAGAACATCCATCAGAAATGTGCAAATGTTTTCTTTGACTATGGAACGATGGATGTTGGGTTGAAGGCAGTTTTTTTATACGTTCAATGCATCAGATTTGGAAATCAAATGCACACGTTTAACACAACAAACATACACATCATACACAAATATATTCTTATTCATGATTCAATATGACAATATCTTTTAACAGGGTTGCTTGCCTGTTGTTTGGGTAGACTCTTCTTGACACGGTTGAGTGTTTTGCGGTTGTATCCTTCCCCACTGAGTCGCACTTTCACTGTGCCAGATTCCAAAGCATCTGCGCTTATCTGAGGATACATGTGCAGAGCTTCCTGCACAACGTACACAAAAGAACCGTCTGAGATCAAAAGCGGCCGTGATTTTTTTCTCTAATCCTTTTGCAATATGTTCTATTATTTGGAAGTTATTCAATGAGATGCCTGAAACAGGCTTTGTTACCTGGTGCTGGGTGCTCATGTTCACCCTCCTTAGCAACCTGCGCTTCTGTTCATTCAGGATGCTGTCGATTTTCCTCATGGGTGGGAGATAAAGCTCATCTAGAAAGAAGACAAAGGTAGATGCAATGCATTAAAATAAAAATCAGAACAAATGATTATATTACGTTCATTTATTTTAATCCTTCAGTCTGGGGAATCTCTCTGTGCTTCTTACCGTTGGTGTCCTCCAGGGCTTGGATCATGTCGGGATCGAGTGCTGTGCTCACCAGCATCTCCACATAACTGCGGAACATCTCTCTCATCGCCCGACTGTTTATTACACTGCGCACTGAGCCTGACAGCAATACAGAAACAGCACCAAAAGTCAAAACAATGGATACTTAGAAGGTTTAACACCCCTTTGGTGTCATTTGTTTAGGATGTTGCACTTGAGCTACAATTTTCGTTAGCAATATTTAGCAAACCAGTCGCCTTTCTAGACTTCGCTGTACCGCGTCATTGAAACAGATCAATCATTGGCTGACAGCCTGTGCATGACTGATTGCGCACGGGTGATAGCAGAGACTAAATTGCATTATCCCACACATGCAGTAGAGGAGATCCAGTCAGCTGTCAAGCTCACTGACGCTTAGTTTTTGCCCTCCCACTTCTGGAGACCCACAGAGATGGCAGAAAATGCATCATTATAAGACGACTCTTGTAAAGTGGTGTGGGTGCCAAAGAGAAACATGTGTCCTGGTGACCTGTAGTTTTTTCCACCCCACCTCCCAAAGCATAAGGGCGGTGAATTGGCTGTTCTGTGTGAGTGCAGTATATAACTAAGTTGCCAAGTGAATACTGAACAGGATGATGGAACCAATGGTTCACCTGCCAGGAAGTCCTGGCACCACTTCAAATACTCCATAATAAAAGTATATATACACAAACCAGTAGTTAGAGGACTAGCAATCAAAATACAGATTCAGCCCCATCATCACCAAACTGCCACTATTGGCATCGGAGTTAGATTCTTAATCCTCAACGGATTGAATTTCAAATTTTGGAGGGGGGGGGTGAGCTTATGTAAATGACAAAGCAACACAAATACACACCTTCATCTTCACTAGCTGATGGAGAGGAGTCAGAATCTGAGGAGGGAACATCATTCAGCCACCTCTTCCTTTTCTTTGGTGGTGGTTCTGCCTTGACCTTGACCAGTCTACTCCTGGTTTTATCCACTCTCTTATCTCCCCCTGGTCCTCCTCTCTTTTCTTCTTTTACCTTTCCTCGCTCCGCTGCACCTCCTCTCCTCTCAGGCTTCTCCTGATTCTGCCTGACCTGGAGCTTACGGTCTTTTTCCTTTCCCCTTTCTCGTTCTTTCTCCATCTCTTGGTCCTTTTCTTGTTCTTTATCCCTTCGCATTTGACGCTCTTTCTCATTTTCTCGTTGTTTCTGCTCCTTTTCTTGCTTCGTTTCTGGCTCCTTGTCTCTCTCAATTTCCTGTTGTTTCTCCTTCTCGGCCTCCCCTTTTCCCTTTTCTCGTTGCTTTTCTATCTCTTTCTCCTCTTTTCCTTGCTCTCCAGCTCGCTGTTTCTCACGCTCTCTCTCTTGCAGTCTTTGTCTCTCTCGATCTCGTACCTTTTCTTTCTCTCGTTCTTGCTTTTCTTTTTCCCTCTGTTCTGCTTCTTTGTCTTTTCTTTCTCTATCTTTGGCCCTTTCTCTTTCCCTCAGTTCATGCTGCTCTCTTTCTCGTTGTCGCTCTCGTTCTCGTACTTTATCTCGGTCGTCACGTTCCACACGTGGTGGAGTCTGACTGCGGATGGAAGGCGCTGGTTTAAAGAGTGCTTGTCGTCTAAATGGACAGAAGAAACGTATGTTGATGTACGACTCTGTTTTATGGACATGCGAGAATATTTTAATGCAGACTACCTGAGCGTGATGCCCGCTCTGTGCCATGGTTTCCGTGAACACACTCTCACATAATCCTTCTTATTTACATTCTCCAGGAACTTTACGTACAGCCTCTGGTACCGCATCTTGGCATCACCAAAGTAACCCAGGTACTGGTTCAAATTGACAGACAGAAAAGAATCACAGTTAAACCGAGAACAAACATTTCATGACTCACGACAGAATTGGCAGGAGGCTGAAGCCGACAGGCAAACAGATGATGAAAAGCCTCTCTCACTGTTTGAGGAGGTCAGGAAGGAGGAAGCGATTGCACCACTCACATTGCTTGTGGCGCAGAACTGCCGTTGGCCGTCCTTAATCTCAGGAGCGAATTTCTGCAGCAGGGCTTTCTGCACTCTCCAGATAGGTGGAGGCTCTCTACCTGTCTGCAGAGCCAGCTTAATGAGAAGTACAAAAAAGAAGAGAATAGTCAGACAGGACGTGAAGACGGGAGACAACATCAAAACAAATTAGACTTGAAACCCCTCACAGTAACTGATGTTAACAGATGTTTAAAAAGGTTAATAAACTCTGGTTACCTTGAGGGTGCCAATGTCTTCTGTGCGCACAACAAACTCGTCCCTCTCTCTGAAAATTCCTTCACCACCACTCTCGCTGTCTTCGTCCTCGCTCTCTCCGGCGATCGCCGCGTTGTCTTGCTTTTTGGCCAGATGGAGGGAGGTGATCTGAGGGGCAGGGGCATCGTCAGGGGTAGGTGGCGTCTGAGGTGAAGGCTGGGGCAACTCTGCTGGAGGAGGAGGCGAGGAAGACGGCGGAGGAGTGGCAGATGGCGGGAGGGTGGGAGGTGGAGGAGATGGAGAGGGTAGGGCAGGGGGAGAAGGGCTTGGAGGAAGAGACTGATGAAGCAGGGAGGCATTTAAAGGCTGCAGCTGAGGCTGGACCGCTGGGTGTTTTTGAGGTTGGGGCTGTGGTGATGGCTGCAGGCTTTCCTCCGGGGCGGGCAGGGGCGTGGGAAGAGAAAGTGGAGGTGGAGGAAGAGGTGATGGAGAAGCTGAAGTAAGAGTGGAGGGAGAAAGGCTTGTAGGGGAAGGTGGAGCAGCAGCAGAAGGCTCAGATAAAGAATCTGTAAAGGGAAGATGGACAAAGAGAACAAAAATATTTTAAAAGTTTGGCTGCATAAAAACACTTTTGAAGGGTTAAAATAAACCAACTCATCCTGATTCATCTCGATTATATTTGCAAGCACCTACCATTAATGTTCATAGTGCTGAGCGCTCCACACTTCTTCTCCTCTGCAACCTCATCCCTCCCTTTGTCTTGCTCTGTTCTTTGCTCTGCACTGTTTTCTTTTATTAAATGTTCCTGTGCCTCCACTTCTTTGTTTTGCTCCTGCTGTATTGTTTCCTCTGCCAGGTCATCTGAGCCATTGTTTCTCTCAGGTTCA
Organism: Ammoglanis amapaensis; assembly: GCA_028566735.1. Taxonomy (NCBI): domain Eukaryota; kingdom Metazoa; phylum Chordata; class Actinopteri; order Siluriformes; family Trichomycteridae; genus Ammoglanis; species Ammoglanis amapaensis. Next base: position 15,204 of record JAOUQU010072975.1, read on the forward strand.
TCCTCCTTCTCTGGTGAGTGTTTGTAGTGCTGTGAGTGTAGTTGGGTGTGTAAGTCCTGCTCGTGGGTCGACCCAGGAGGCTCTAGATCAGACAGAGACTCCGACACGGGAATAGGAGGCGGTGTATTGAGAGACTGGGTGTCTTCAGGAGGAAGAGATGACGTCTGAGGAGGTGGAATCCCAGCGAGGCTATGGGGTGTGTCGTAAAGGGCGGAGATTGCTGAGGAGATGCTTTTCTGCAAGTCCTGGTTCTTGCTGACAGAATCTTCCTCGTCTGAGGAGAAGGATGGCAGCGTTTCCAAGTTTCTCTTTAGTTCTTCATCCAGCCGTTTGCACGGCGAAGGGCAGTTACTAAGTGCAAGACCACCTTCACCCTCTGTGTCTTCAAAAGTTGGTGGAGATGAGGGTGGAGATGGAGGGGGTGGGGATGATAAAGGACGAATTCCTCCTTTTACAGAGGGCTCGTCTGTGCTGCCGGTTTCATCCATGGGGAGCAGGCCAGGTTGTGGCTTCTTCTCTGTTTTTAGAAAGTCCAGAAAGGAAGTGATGAAACCAGACTTCATCTCAGAAGGCTTGTCCTCACTCTGAGATGAGGATAGGGGCTTAATGGAAAATAAGGAAATAGTATGTTAGGGATACAGAAAACTATAAAAACCTGTGCTCAAATGTTAGATACTAAGATGTACATGATGCTAGACTCCTCACTTGCAGGCTTTTACAGTTTTGCCTCACTAATGCACACACTTAATTTACATTGTGTTTAGAAAGCAAGCCTTTTGTCCCTGTGACCAAAACGTCTTATGCAGCATCATAACTGGGTCACTGCAGGTTTTTGGACCGGTGGTGAAACACAGTTTCACATTTCTGGCTTCTTTTGTGCCACGCTCCATCCAAGCCTGGGCTCTGCAGAGCCGGTGATATGCTTGATGCGCATTGCTCCCAGCTACCTAACTTTTCTATCAGTGTGTTTTCTCTTTTACTTGCTGCATCTTTAAACAATGCACAGTGTGGAAGCTTGGAATGATTGTATGTGTTTTGATGTCAAGGGCCATAAAGCAACGATCAGTGATTGTTTTATATCTGAGACCGAAACAGGTTACATTTAACCAACTCAGTTTAAACCAGCGAAGTGTATATATATATATATATCATTTCATCGGTTTAAACTAAATATATATAAAAAATATATGAGTTATATATAATATATGATGATGATTTTTACCCTTTAGTCGAAATCGACCCTGGGTCACTCTGTGGATCGTTACCGATCCCAGAGTATTTC